>JABCKB010000479.1:0-59248 GCA_013184455.1 Fusarium continuum
GATTATTCAATCGGACTCATCACTTCGTCGGGTATCCGCGGAACGGGAGTCAGGGGGGGGGGGATTTCAAACGGGTTTTACTATGTAAAAGGAGGTTGTTTGAGAGGTCGAATGATGGTGGTTGATGGGCACGGGCAAACAACACCATCATCAGGTTCTATGTACGTCAGTGAATCGTTGACCCTGGGAAGCGTAGAATGCCCCTGTCTGAGCAAGAGTCAAGAGACAGAGAACGGTGGAGAACTAGAAGAGATTAAGCATTCCCTCACATGAGCATGATGCCATTCGCAGTTCAAGGTGAGATAAGCTCACAGCTCAGCACAAAACAAAGTATTTACTTGCTGGTTATTTTGTCCATCCTTGACATATACCTCCGTCTAAGACTGGTCCATTTATCCTTTTCTTCGGGCGCATGTCAGTAGTGTAAAGCTGGTAGCGGACGATCCAATGCCTCTATTATCCCTGCCTAGCTCGCTCGGGCTGTTTTCTTTCAGGTGCGCATGGTGCCCTGTAATTGGCTGACATGCCCCCTACAAGCCGGTATCCGGCAACAGGGCGGGGGTTTGAAGCTTAGGGGCATGGGTGTACCCTGTTTGTGGCTGCGTTAGCGCTCCCGGCCGACTTAGACATGTCGTGTGCCCTCAGAATTGGATGTCTACGTTACTGCATTACCTCCGGTTACTTACAGGAAAGGAGCTTGGGTTATAGCGTCTTTCGACCTATCATTGAATCAGACCGTGAGGCCCTCTCTTGGCAGAGCTGTGCTCGTACCTAGGTAGCCATGTACCACTGTCTAGGTAGGTAAGGTAGACATCAACATCAAGACCCGAGCGTTCCGTCAGTCCCTCTCCTCCATCAAAACCCGCCTCTGCCCCTACCACAAACAGCTTCTTCTTTCCTACATTTGAAAGGCTTGGAGAGTGATTTTTTTCATAATACCCATTTGCTTCTGCTTTCTTTTCAGTGCCGTATCTCGGCCTGACACTGCGTTTGAGTTCCATGCAGTATCCCCCTGTGGCGTATAACTAATTGCCTTCCACCGAACCTGCACCTTACCTCCCCTACACCAAGAATCTCATATCAACATCGCCCACGCACGTTACGTTGCATAATAGTACGCATAGCTTACCTTGATCGTCAACCGTCGCAAATCTCCTCCATCATGGGAGTCGGCTCCTTTCTCGAACCCCTCGTCGTCGTGACCCTCCTCTTTGGAGGCGCCTACTTCAACCGTAGCAAGGACTACAACTTCTGGACAAACAAATCGGGCTTGGCCAGCCTGAAGAGCTACAAACGCTCCGATGACCTGCCGAAACGAGATTCTAGCGACAGTCTGATGAGCGGCTGGAGCGGTTCGCGCTCGCCCAGTATCGAATCCCGTACCCAGCCGACTCGGCGCCGTCGCAAGCTGCAAGTCTTTGGCTACAAGCGCATCGTCTCGACACCAAACACTCACGTATTTGAGGATCGTCTTCTGAGCCGTGTTCTCAAGAAGTTGCCTTTCCTTGTTGAGTGTTGGTACTGGTTCATTATCTACTTTGTATATCAAGTTGGCCGCGCCATTACTGCGTTGACTCTCGATGAAAGCACGGTCGACGTGGCCCGCAGACATGCCCTCCAGATCATCCACCTCGAGCAGCGTCTTCACATCTTCTTGGAGGTGGACTTCCAAAAGTGGTTTCTTGCGCGGCCTGCTCTCCTCCACTGGATCAACCGAATTTACTCCTTCATCCATATCCCCGGCACTATCATGTTCCTTGTTGTGTTGTACTACTTCACCACCACTCGACACCGCCGCTATGCCGCTGGCCGTGTGACCTCCGATTCTGTATCTGCTGGCCCTGCTCTCTACGAGGCCCGGCGACGAACCATGGCCATGTGCAATCTTGTTGCCTTTGTTGTCTTCACAAGCTGGCCTTGCATGCCGCCTCGCCTGCTGAGCGCTCCTGACTACGAGGGTCCGGATGCCCAGGAGGCCAAGAGCTTTGGTTTTGTCGACAGCGTTCACAGCGGTACTGGTGAGAGCAGTGTTTGGACCACCAACCGATTCTGCAACCAATATGGTGAGTGAAAGTCGCGTATGATCTAATATTGTAGCATTGCTAACTGAGCTTGCAGCCGCTATGCCTTCGCTTCACTTTGGCTACTCTCTCCTTGTCGGCCTCACCCTTGCTACGATTCCCATCACCGGCCTACGACCCTCCTCATGGAAGCGGATATCTATTGTTGCTGCGGGCATGGCATACCCAGCCCTGATTCTGACAGCTATCGTCGCCACAGCCAACCACTTCATTCTTGATGCCGTGGCTGGTGCTATGGTCTGTGCGATTGCCTGGAACTGCAACGGTTTCCTCCTCAACTTTTGCATTCTGGAGGATTACTTCCTGGCCAAGCTCCGACTTCACAAGCCAGTTAATTGGACCGACCCAGAGACGGCTGTTGAGCCCGTGTTCCAAACTGGTCTCTTGAATGAGGACGTTTAAGCAGTCGAATGCAGAAAATTAAGAACGAGCTCAACGACTTCTTCTTTTAAAGAACCCGACTCTCTGATTAATTCTCTTCGAGGTCCCCCCTTTATCTTATCTTCACTCGTCGACTCAACCTTGCATAAACCGCACCCAAAGCTTTTCATGTCTGGACGGGAATGACTTTGCGGCTGCAATATCATGGCTTTACGACGGTGGCATGTTGTTAATTTGACAGGAGTCGGGCATTGCAACTAACAGGGATGGATAAACCTAGACGTACGTGGACAGGGGTGCTGTATACCATACCATACCATACGATCAGTTAAATATGTAGCAGGCTTTGTCGATACTAATAAGCTCAAAAGAGACAGCCTTAATTTGTTAAGATGAACTAATATCATTTGCTGATGCTGTGCGTGAATGAATGGTTTCTCATTTCCTTTTGTTACATTGCAGCATGCGTGGAAGTGTGTATAAGCAAACATCATTTTCCAGACATAACAAGCTGAAAGACAATTGTTTGAATTGATACGAATTCTGTTCTCATAGTCCAGCGTAAGTATCCCAGTCGTATACGTGTATATGTACGTATTCACAGTACGTGGTCGATGAAGCCACTCACCCTATTCCGTAGGCCTGTGACGACGACGACGCTCGACGGCAAGGTCAAGTACCTTCCCCACCAATAACTGTAGCCATGATACATTGGACCTGTGATCTTGCTAAGCCCTGTGAGCACGAGTACCTGTGCCTCTGCTACAAGTGCGCCATTTAGCAGCGGATATAGCCACGAGCCTAGGTACCGCTGCTAAGATGGGGCGGGGAGCTTCTGTGGCGGGGCACGTCGTCATCTGTGATCCGTTTGGGCAAGAGACAACTGCCTTCTTGTCTGCATTTACTCACATGCCACCACCAATATTCTCCATCGTGACCATTAAAACACTTTCTCCTTCATACACAAAACTTGACTGTGGCTTTAGTATCAACAACATTAGAGTAGAGAGGTTTCCAGGACGACAAAGAGAAACGACAACCCGGAGCTTGAGCTCAACTTGTCCTCGCCATGTCGCAGCAGGAATCTGGGGCAGCCGATGCCCCGCCATCACAGCCTCCGCGACGACCTGCGTCACCATCAAACAGCTTCTATGCGCTGAGCGATGATGAAGAGGGCGAGTACAACACTATCAGAAATGCAGAGACGGGAAAGGGCGTGAAACTCCTCTTCTCCAAGAGCAAGGTAGGCAATCCCCAGGTCCCTAGCTTGCACGAGACGTTGCACTCGTGAAGACATAGAACGATCGCTGACAAGTGCAGGTCTACGTCCATCCGACGCCCTCTTCAAAGGACAACATTCCAGGCTATGTCGCACTTCTTCAGCAACGAGGCCACCACGGAGAGCGTCCCTCTTCCTCTTCTTCCCATGAGACGGCTAATATTGCTTCCTCTGATCTACTTCTCGCTTGGATTCCCGAATCGGCCCTTGGCGACTCTGCTAGCATCTACGTCAAGGTTGACCTTTGCGATGGCGACTCGCCCCCGAAACAGTCTTACCTTGTTCCTCCTCCGCCGACCGTTACGAGCCACGTCGGATCCGTTGGCGGGTATGCCTTTGCAATTCCCGTGAGCGCCGTCTACTCGCTTCTCGTCCGCCCCCCAAGTCTCGGTTGGTGGTATGGATCCGTCATCATCAACTCACGCGCGGGCGACAGTTTTCCCGCTCTATTCTTCCACGACAATGAGTGTCAAAGTACGATCCTTCAAAAGAAGAAGATCGCCCGCGACACTTTTGATCCCTTTAGTGAATCAGGCCAGATGTTTTGGGGTGGTGATGAGGTTGTGAAGTGGCTGCGTCGTTATGTAAAGATTGAGCGATCTGGCGCTGAGCCCAACATCTACTTGATCGAACCCTCAAAAGAGGATAGCGAGGCTTTTGGTCATAAACTTACGTCGAGTCCGTCGCAGATTGGTCGTCAGGATAGCTCTGTGGGAATGCAGCACCGCGGCGCTGGAGGGCCTTCGAACCGAGATGCTGAGATGGACCCTTTTGTTAAGTTGATAAAGGAGACTGGTTGGAATATCATGGAAAAGTTCAGCAAAGTGACCACCTTTACGCGAAGAGCGGCCCAGGACCTTGTCGAAAACCCCAATATGCCCCCGCAAGTCAAACGTCTTCTCAGGAACCCTGAAGTTCAGACTCTCCAGGACGAATTTGACAGCGCAAGAATCTATCTAGCTCGCTGGGCTATGGGCATCCAGGAGCAGAGCGATCGCGACCGGAGACAGAGAATATGGTCTGCCCATGATGTGATGGAACTTGAGGACACCGACGTTGGCGAATTTGAGCTACTTGAAGGCGCCAGCAACCTGTCACTTGAAGAACGCCGGAAAACAGTGACCATGAAGGAATGGAAGACCTTCTTCGACCCCCATACAGGAAGGTTATCAGTCACGATTGATGAGGTTAAGGAGCGTGTCTTCCACGGAGGCTTAGACCCTGATGACGGAGTCCGAAAGGAAGCTTGGCTCTTCCTGCTCGGTGTTCATGAGTGGTACAGCACTGCCGATGAAAGAAAGGCACAAATTGCCTCTCTACGCGACCAGTATTATAAGCTGAAGCTATCATGGTGGGAGAGGCTAGATGGTGACGGAGGTGAGGGCGAGACGGGCGAGTGGTGGCGCGAGCAAAAGAGCCGAATCGGTAGGTTGCTCACCATCTCTCAACCCTTCTCTCCCGATGATTATACTTACAGTATGACTATTACAGAAAAGGATGTCCACCGAACTGACCGCAATGTGCCTATTTTCATGGGCGAGGATATCCCTCATCCTGACCCGACCTCACCATTTGCCGAAGTAGGCACCAATGTTCATCTTGAGCAACTGAAAGAGATGCTTTTGACCTATAACGAGTATAACAAGGATCTTGGCTATGTCCAGGGCATGTCGGATCTGCTGGCGCCAATCTACGCTGTGATTCAGGATGATGCCGTTGCATTCTGGGGCTTCCAGAAGTTCATGGAACGCATGGAGCGTAACTTTTTGCGAGACCAGTCTGGTATGCGCAACCAGCTCCTGACACTAGACCAGCTTGTTCAGTTCATGGACCCGACACTCTGGAGCCACTTGCAAAAGGCCGACAGCACCAACTTCTTCTTTTTCTTCCGCATGATCCTGGTTTGGTACAAGCGTGAGTTTGCTTGGTTGGATGTTCTTCGATTATGGGAGGGTCTGTGGACGGATTACATGAGTGCGAACTTCCATCTTTTCATCGCGCTAGCAATTCTTGAGAGGCATCGCGATGTGATCATGGAGCATCTGCAGCACTTTGACGAGGTGCTCAAGTATAGTAAGTGGTTGTGTTTGTCGCGCGTACCAAGTGTATACTAACCTTGCTCCAGTCAATGAGCTCTCCAACACGATTGATCTTGAGGCGACTCTCATCCGCGCAGAATCCCTCTTTAAGAGATTCCAGAGGCTCGTTGATGCGGTTGATAAGAAGCAAAACTTCCCTGCACCCCGTTTCAACCCGAAGAACTCATCAAACTCTTCTGAGCAGACAGACTCAGGGCCCCCAAAGGATAGCAAGCCATCTGGTAAGGGCAAGACTACTGAACCGGCGGCACCTCCGCCGCAGCCAAAGACGATTACCCCTGAGTTGCGCAAGCTATTGAGTAAGGAGATAGAAGTGCTTCCTAGGAAAACCGTTGCTCAAAAGGGAGATGGCATGCCGAACAAATGAGGGTCTGAACCGAAGAAGATTGGTTCTTTCTATTGGTTAAGTTTTTGTTATGTGTACTTTTACACCTCATAGGTTTGCTTTGTTTGATTTCTAGTCAATCTATCGCAGGGAGTTGTTGGCATCACAGTTAGCACAGTTTTGATTATTTTTTAGCAAGTCTTTTACATATCAAAGGGTATGAATATACACGATACCTCACAGTCCATTATTTCAAGTCATGATTATCAATTAAACATAAGCCCTTTATTACCTGTAAAAACGCCGTTCTATCCTTCGAAGAAACGTAAACGCCAAACATCCAACAGGCCCCTTCACTCCTCGGCACCTCTATGAATATAGCCTTAGCCCTCTTGGAGCACGTCTCCATTATCTGTATCCTCTTGGTCCACTGGGCAAACCTCCCCTCCTCAGGCCACTGTTGCCACCACCACCACCACCAGTTGCTTGATCATACATTCCACCCGGCGCAAACCGGTCCTCGTAACCGCCGCCTCCACCTCCTCCAGCAGGGGGTTGAAACGGTCCTTGGCTTCCAGCTTGAGGACTCGTCGTCCGCGATCCGCCGCCCCAAAGCCTTTGTCGAAGTCGATCCTGCGCAGACCCTCCTCCTCCTGCTGCTGCACCACCCGGTGGCACGCTCGCCGTCTCGGGCCTACCGAATGGACCGCTTGCGTTCTGGTAGCTCCCACCGCGCTGCTGGCTCGGTAGCGGTCTGCGGTTGATATCACCCCCGCCGGGCTGCGCCGACGCGGTCGCCCGTCCGCCTCCAGCCCTGAGGCTCTGCGGCGCTTGTTGTTGATGCTGCTGGGGGCCGTTGTCCCACAAGCTACTCAGGCCAGCGTGCTGCTGCTGTCCCTGGGCGCCGAAGCGCTGACCAGCCTGTGGCGTCATGACGGGTTGGATTGGTTGTTGGGCTGGAGCCTTGGGATCCGGGGGCAGCCAAGAGGGAAACGGACGGCCTTTTTCGGAGTAGTAGCCTCGGAGGACACGGCAGACGTGGGTGTCGTCTTCGGTGTCACCATCTTGTTCGCCCGAGAGTAGGTTGTGGCGGAGGGAGGAGATTTGAGACGACGTCTTTTGGACGAGGTTGGAGTACCAAGACGCCATGATGTATTTAGTTATGCGACAGAATTCGTAGACGATAAGATCTTGGGGATTCGCATCGACGGGTATTTATTTAAAGGCTATAGAGTTTCGCGCGTCTCGTGACGGAGGCTCGTTTGACGTAGGTTCAAGAAGCGGTATCGGTGCCCAGTTGAGATCTGTAGCGATAGGAGCGACCGCCGTATTGCCGTTGCAATCGAGTGAGTCGTGCAGCCAGCTGCTATTGTGGTAGTAAGAGGAGCGAGTAATGGAGATGTTGTAAAAGTCAAGAAAATGGACAGCGCTGGTGGGTTTAAAGAGGGGAGAGAGACAATGGAGGTGAAGCAGTGACGTTTACAGGGATACTTGGGTGTGGAAGTGGGTTGGCGGGTTTCATAGCTGCCTGAGCTAAGATGGATGCGATGCAGTGTGATTGGACAGGGCGGTTTAGGGTAAGCGGGTAGGACTTGGTTACCTAGGTAGTATCATGAGTGAGATTTCTATACAGGACGTTGCTAACAACCAGGACTATAATTATCCATGTTGAGCATCATGAACAAATCAGAATTAGTTAAGAAAAGAAATGGCTGTCTATTTGGTATCTGTACACTGCCAAGCAAACAGGCTCAGTTCGGCGACAACAAAGCATCGGACAACATTTGTATCCCAGATTGAGCAAGACAAGGGCCACCGTGATGCTTTTTTTTTTCTTCTTCTTCTCCCTTCCTCGCTCAGTTTTCCATTTTCCTTTGAAAGCGCAAAACTCCTCAAACGCCGAGGCTTTACCTTTTGGACGGTCAATTACCACGCCAGCTCGTTGGTGAGCGTCAGCTTCTCCTTCTCCTCCTGTCGGGGCTTCTTGTTCTTCATCTTGATGGCCCGTCCGCGCTTTCGCTTGTTGCCAGCCTTCTCGGTCTCGGACTCCTCGCTGTCATCGTCGTCGTCATCTTCACCCTCTTCCTCCTCATCGTCGTCGCTGCCGAGCCAGTCCTCAAGGTCGCCGAGCTCCTCCTCGCTCTCGTCGAGGTCGGAAACGTACTCGATCTGGTTCTCGAGGTCGTCCTCCTCTTCCTCACTCCAGTCGGCCTCTTCGCCATTCTCGTTGAGACCCTTGTCCATATCCTTGTCACGGTGACCTTCGCCATCACGCTCCATAGCATTCAGGACCTTCTTCCAGATGTCCTCGCTGACGTTGAGGGGTTGGTCACCGTAAGCGCCTTGTCGTAGACGCTCAACGAGCTCACGTTCAATGGTTCGCTCCAGCTTGGCCGCTGCCTCGGCCTTGCGCTCACGAGCCTGCTCACGGTGCCTGATCTTAGGTGCCATCTTGGGCACAAGCTTTTCGCCCAGGCGCTCCTCTTCGGCGGCGATACGTCGCATGCGAATCTGCACCTGTGTCAAGCGGGTGAGACGTTGCTTGCACTTGTGTATCAAGAACTTGGGCCAGTAGATAAGACGTTCGTCGATCTGCTCGAGGGCCGTATTGTAGTTGTTGGACAGCTTAATGCGCTCCCACATCTTGGAGGGCAGATGCGCGCGCTCAATAGTCTTCATGTAGAGGTACAGAGTCTGCTTAGTCGGGTGCTGTCGAATTGTGGCATAGCGCGAGTTTGCGAGAGGACATGACTGGCGGTTACATAGTCCTGTCAGATTGTGCTCGTTACGGCAGAATGTCTGTTTCTTCTCGGTTCTGTACAGAGGTTAGCATACTCTGGACTTGTTCTCGTGTCTTCCCATCAATGCTTGATGGGGGAAGGATAGCTAGGATAGACGCACTTCAGCTTAAAAGCACAAAATTGTTGGTTTATTATTTGCCAGACAATCTCGTCGGACGCCATCGTAGCAGTGCAATTGTAGGTTCTCGATCGACGAGAACTTTCCGACTAGTTGTTGTTGTAAAGATTGCCAGAGTACAGAGTACGAAGTTGGCAAAGAAATGTTGTAGTAGCGGGGCCTTATTTTTTTCTCGAGACCTCGACCAATTTTTTTTTAGTCGCTGGGCCGAAAAGGCGCTAGGCTCCGCTCAGACGCGGCTGGAGCTCCAATCCCCTGTATGCTGACCAGGAACAACCTCTCACCGCCTTCCGGTTTGGACGTGGCTCTGGGCTATGCGGATAATGGTTCCTCCGAACCGCTTACGCCGCGGCTCTGCGTCACCTTACAGTACGTACCTTTTGACAGCTGCGATAGCATCATCTTGGAACTTGGCCTACTATAGCCGCGTAACTCACCCACCATCAACGAATTCCTCTTCCGTCGCGCTCGGAGAAACTCCTCGCGTCATCGCCCCAAGACTCGATCTTACCTCTTTCACGACAAGATCTTACACTCCTCTCCCCGCGGGGAGCCTACTTCGCCGACATCGCCGCCTAACCCCCCGAACAACATAAACACCGTCGCCCAAGATGCCAACCGCCGGTCTCAAGACCATTATCGCCCTTTCCTTTGTCCTCGCTGTCGGGTTCCTACTGGTTATTCTCTCCTGCGCCCTGTGGAAGGTCTATTATCCGCTGCTCGTCGTCGCCACCTATGTCATTGCGCCCATTCCCAACTGGATCTGCGGGCACTGCGCCAACCCCGACGACTTTGTCGAGAGCTCGGGCGCTGCTGTTCTAGACCTCGGACGGTTCTTTACAGGTTTCTTTGTTGTTATGGGAATTGGTAAGCCTTTTCTCTTCCGGTTGGCGGGAGGCTCGGCGCTGCGGGATTCGTTGGAATGATTTATCTATCGCTGCTCACATTGCTAACTCTTGCGTAGCTCTCCCTGTTGTCCTCGCGCACTCTGGTCTCATCGAGATCCAAGCCATGGTCATGTCTATAATCGGTGGTCTACTGATCTACGGAACCATCGTCAGCTTCGGAATGTTCTTCCACGAGGAGCAAGATTTCTAGATGCGCGCACAAGACAGGATTGCATAAACCAGAACAACTCGAAGCTGCTGAGACAGCGACGAGATCAGCACGTCGCGTTTCAGGAAAGAGGAGGATAATCGCTAGCATAAAGCCTGTACAACGCGTGTATAATCACAGAGGAGAGAAGGGTCACATTGGCATTTAGCGGAGGGTTTAAACGTGAGTTCTAGCTACTCGCGAAAGTGAACTCCTTGGGTCTCATGGCGGCAACCGGGTGGTTATAGTTGGTCGTCAATGGTATACCTTTTTCCTAATGAGATATGTATCGTATCACCTGCTATCTTTCGGATGCTTGCGTTCCTGTCCTGTCCCGTCTAAGCTGTTGAATTCCCAAATCAAAAACTCCGACCATGTGTACGTTGAGGTATCATGTCCAAAGTCAAATGCTACGCCTGCCTGCCCGTCCATCTATCTAATCCAATTCAGCTTCTCACTTGGCAGCTGAGTTATGCCGCTTCCCTAAACACGCCCATAGGACCGGCAAGTTTGGTGAACATCTCATCCCTCTCACCTTCAGGCGTGCTGAGAATCGTTACCGCACCTCCAGCTCCGATCCTCCACACTTCTCTGGGCTCACTCTCGCCCTCTTTGGCCGGAGCCTCTTCGTCGTCCCACCGGAACATGGTTCGGATCGTGACGCTCCAATCTCCTGCACCCGTGACGTCCATGTACCCAACGACGCCTGAGTACAAGCTCCGTTCGTGTTGGCCCTCGATGACCTGTAGAAGCTCACAACTGCGCTTCTTTGGTGCTCCTGTCATGCTTCCAGGAGGGAGAGCCGCAGCGAGGGCGTCTAGACCCGTGTAAGGACAGTGGGAATCGAAGCTGCTTCGACGTGCACCATGAGGCTTATGCCCATTGCCACCAGGGAGTTGACCGTTGACAACGGTGATCATCTGGAAGACAGTCGCATATTCTTCAACCTTCATTAGGTCAGGAACTGTGACGTGACCAACACCACAGACGCCGTGCAGGTCATGTCGTACAAGATCAACAATCATCAGGTTCTCGGCCACTTCCTTGGGCACATGAAGAATCTTCTCAGCCTGAGCCAACGTTGATACAGCCTCTGACTTGCGAACGGTGCCCTTCATTGGCCTCATCGAGCATAGGCCGTTGCTCTCGTGACGAAGGAAGCGTTCTGGGGAGCAGCTCAGCATTGTTGCGCCACCGAGACGAATGAAAGATCCAAAAGGAGCTGGCTGTCTTTTTCTCAATGTCTGGTAGATGGTCCAAGGGCTTCTCTCTTCGTTTCGTACACGCGGCCTTTCCATGGTCGTTTGTGATGTGAGACAAAGTTCATATGACTCTCCTGCGGCGATGAAGTCCTGACAAACTCGGACTTGCTCCTCGTACATATCGGGCTGCGGTGTTGTGATATTGAATCCGTTCTTAGGCTGATGGGAGTTGCCGTTGGCATGTCCATTGGCGCCGTTGCTCGTCTTTGGATCTTTCCAAAGTTCGGATTGTTGAATCTTTTCTGTTGTGTTTTCAAGCCATGTATCGTCTGCTCCTCGGGTCTTCAAGTTTTGGACGTGCGCAACGCCAGCTCGATGATCCAGGACGATACTCTTTGTTACCCATGCCATGCAGATATCAGGTCTTTTATGCCCCCTGTCTTCCGAGACCATCTTTTTCTCTAGACCGTGCAATCCCATCTCGTAAGTGACAAAGCCCATGAAACCACCTTTAAAAGCCGAGTTCGACTGATCAGACCCAGCAGGAAAGCTTCGTGTCTCCCAAAAGTCTGAAATAATCTCCCAAACGTTGACTGTGCCGTCCTCCAGACTGATCGTTTCGGTCTTTTCCTTGCCACCAGCTGAAGCAGGAAGTCGTACTGTGACGTAGTTGTCGGAAACGTTGTATTCGAGTCGCAACGCTTCTTCGACCTCGAGAGCCACGATGCTGTTCAAAGCCAAAGCATCTCCATTCTTTGAGCTCGACGAGTCAAGAATGACAGCTTCTCCTTTTGTTAGTCCCAGTGCTTCAACAATCTCAGGCACGCCAACCCCTCGAGGGATAGAAATAGTGCGATGTGTGTACTCTGCTCCCTTGGCAAAGCCTCTGAGCGACTTTGTTTCGTTGTGCGAGGCTGACCACCAGGCCCCTGCGAGCCGTTCCCTGTGTACGGCCGCAGACTCCAGATGATTCGGCGGTGAAAGAGTCTGAATCTCCAACAGCGGTCCCTGTACTCGTCGTCCATGATACCTGTTCCACTGCAGCGCCGCCTGGAACCAGTTGATGAGCACTCCATGCGCATTCTTTTCGGTGCACACAGACTCTGGGTGGTATTGAAGGCCCCAGAACGGCTTCTTGAGATGCCTGACGCCTTGGAGGATCTGCTCTCTTCGACCGTCCTCTCTGATCTCCGTTGCCCATGCAAGTGGTGAAAACTCCGACGTCGGTCTCCAGCGATTCTCTTCCTCCCAGTCATCACTGTACTGACCAATATCCACGCACAGACTGTGATATAGAGTAGCCTTGAAAGGTGATACTCCACGGAAGATATCCTCACCCTGATGCACAATCTCCCTCACCATACCATGCAGCCCCCTCTTGAGTCTCCTCACAGACGCGCCATGCGCAGCAAGCAGACTCTGAAACCCAAGGCAAATACCCAAAACCGGCAACTGACGATGCTCGGGGAGGTTCCATAGCAGATTGAACGCCCCGACATCCTCCGGGTTAAGCGGAGATCCGGGGCCGGGGCCGCAGACTACGGCGTCAAACTGAGCGAGGCTGTCGAGAAACTCTTGCTCTGACCATTTGGCGGGTGCATGGTCGTTGCCGACTCTGTCCACGACCGAGAGGTCGATCCTTATGACGAATATCTCTGCGCCGAGAATTGTTCGGAGGAGCGAGACGATGTTGTTTGTGAAGGAGTCATAGGCGTCGATGAAGAGAATCCGCTTCGGCGCCTTGGCCGAGGGTTCAGAGCCTGAGGCCATCTCCAAAAGCGATGAACTGTAATACGAAATCAAAGAAAAGACAGAGGCCAAGTCATTGGTTGCTGGTGAGAAATAAAATCTGATAAGCCTCTTTCTCGGCGTTTGAATACAAAATCCAAAATCTTTGCCGCTACAAGCCGTGGCTGACTCGGCATCCGCAAAACACAAGAAGCCGTTATAGAAGCCGTTATATTAAAGCTACTGCCCGCACCCGGCATTCATCAGGTGATCGGATAGACCAGAGTAAAGAGTACATCCGAGTTTAACTTGAATGATATAAATTCTGGGGCTTTTCTTGTCTATCAAAGTCGCGCTACAAGACTAAAAGAGTGGCGACAATGAATCGGACGCATGGAAGGTTGCTTCTAGAACACCCGTGTCCAGACGCTGCTCCAGGGTAGTCATGATGAAGAAAAGCCATCATGGGAGTGAATCAACTCCCCTAAAGATAGTACAACCCTCACCGTGAGAGTATATATAAATAGGTCATTGACCGCTGTCTCTGCTACTCGCTAAATATTTACATCTCGTCATAGTACAAGTCCCCATTATCTAGTATAGGCCAACGTATAAGGCTTCTCTTTGTCGCCATCAAGATCCCTCCTCATTCTTCTAAGTGCGATCTCTCGTCATCAACAGACAAGGCTGTCTCGCATGCCAGATTCGCCTCTCCTTGATTCCCAAAGCTGCATCCATCATCGTCTGCGACTCAGATCGCGCCCGTGTGGGCTCAGCACCAGGGCCATCCCATACTTGCACCTCTTCCACTGACGCTGATATCTCAAACTCGCCGCGGCAGAGTACTGTCATGCCAACTGAAACCTCGGCGCTTCCGTGCCCTTCCAGCACTGGGATGTGTTGTTGTAGAGTGCCGTTCCATGCAAGCTTTCTTGTAAACTCCAGACCAACGTTCGCAGGTCGATGGCAGAGCGCAGGTAGAATCCTGACAAGGGGATGGATCTTCCGAGCCGTTCGGTTCGTGACACGTACCTTGAGTCGCATGAACTCATCCACGTAAGCCACGCCCTTTTCGGTTGCATTACCTTCGGCATCGTCGACTGAGATATCAATGTCGACTTCGTCAACCTTGATAGCCTCAATCATCCGTGTCGTCAATCTGATGCTTCTCAAGTCGATCGAGCCGCTCCTTTTAGGCAGCGATGTCGTCTTCCATGTCGCTCTGAGACAGCCTAGGACCCTCTCCCTATACCAAAAACCTTCACGGTTCGCTCGCTCCATCTCAGGTGAGATCTTGCTAGCGCTGACCACAAACTGTCGGTTCCGCGAGGGATTAAGCGTCGGAATCGTGGCATGAGGATCCTCCAGGTACACCCTCTTGACAGGTAGGATGACACGGCTCGTGTTACCAGGTAGAATGTCCTCCTGCACAGTGATCCCATCATTGCTCTCCAGATGCACAACCATCTGGCTTGGCCAGGCGTTGCGCAGATCCACAGATAAAAGACAGTATTCATCAGGCTTGGCCGTGAAGGAGCTGCCCAGACGATCCCACAAAGGCCGCGGAATCTCACCGTGGACCGGTAATGCGTCGATTCGAGCGAGCTCAACACTTGCGTTGACCGTAACAGTAAGATCTAGAGAAACCTGTCGTGTGTAAAACTGCTCAGGCATCTCGTCTTGCGGGCATCCCAGGTGAGTATAGTCGACTTGAATCGTCGCCGCTGTCAGTCCAGGCTTGCCGAGTATCTCAAACTCGAACGTCGCCTCCCCATTAGGTGCGATGTGACGAGCCTGCTGGCTGTTAGGAAGTCGCAACGCTTGCTTCTTCATCAGCGCTAGCTCATACTCGTAGAGCTCAGAGGGTGTGGCATCTCGGTTGTTGATCGCAATCTGCAACGGTTCCTGTGTTGAGTCTTTGAAAGAAAAGAGCATAAAGTCTACTGGTGTCGCTGCGAGATTCTGTAATGTGACAGAGAATACCTGCCTCTCACCTTCCAGGATCATGATCGAAGATTGCGCAAGGGTCGTGGACTTGACCACGACCAGTGGCTGTGCTTGAATCGCCGTGAGGCTCAAGCTGTCGGTCTCAAGCTTCGGAGCAAAAGGCTTGACATCCGTCACCGCTTCCTCAAGCGCAGCCAATCCTTTGGCCTTCACCTTGAGTTCTTGCTTAGGCGTCCACGGCATGGAGAAAACGGGGAATCGTCGCTCTCGACATCCCCGGACCTTGATGACAGCACCCGTGATCTTGACAGTTCCTGCTTCCTTGGCCCTTCCTCTCAACCGTATCACTTGTGTTCGATACGGGCCGACCACTGTTGCTTCCCTGACGGCGTCGAACTTCACGCCATCAGTAGCTAAGTGGATGGACTCAACATCCACTTCGATATCATAAGGGTTCTGCAGAGTAATCTTGAAAGTAGCATACTCATCAGCCACAAGTGTCTGGTTTACCATCTCGTCAGGCTTCTTCAAGAATGGATTGTAGATGAAAGGGTCAAGATCCTGAGATGCACGGCTGGCAGCAGCACCAGGTAGGATGCTCTTTGAGTGAGCTACCGGTGTCTTGCTGTTTAGTGAGGGTTCAAGCTTGATACCTCTCACAAAGAACTCATCCCAGTACTCGGCTGCTATGTTAGAATAGCCTAATCGCTGTACGAGACTTGCAGTTCTCGATATTCCAGTAGTTAGTCGCACCTGTTCGTCCCGAATGATCATTGGCGAGGCGTCTTCTCGTCGTGGTCCTGGAGCAACACCTGAGCCAGCCGTTCGCAAAAGATCACTCGAGAATCGCAGAACACCATCGAAATCCGGCAGGGCTTCAGAAAAGTTGATGCAAGCCCTCAGGATGTTGAGCTTGACATCGGGAAAGCCGAAGAAGCGAGCTGCAGACTGGCCGCGTATCCTAGCAATCACGGCTTCGTCCGAGTCATCAACATCGTTGTTTTTGGCACCCGCCTTTCTCGTTAAATCAAACCCAACAATACCGTAGGATTTGCACAGGAGTGTCATCAGCGCCTCGATGCCCTGTTCGACGTCGCATTCTCCAATCTCCAAGGCCATAGATCCACTGCTTGATCCGCTGCCCCCTGAGGTCAACGACATCAGTCCAGCAGCGGGATGGATACCCATGTCTGCAGCTCCTCGAGTTCGTGCCTCAACGAGACCGCCGATAAGTACAGACACGAGCTCTCGTATCACCATAGCCTTCTTCCGGTGGAGTCCCAAGGGTCCTAGAACAGTCGCTATACCGCTCAGGATTGACGCTCGGTCGACAGTGGTCAAAAGCTCTGAAGCACCTGCGGGAAATGCTTTGAACAGCATCGCTCCGATTTGTTGTCTAGAAGGTGTTACAAAGAACCGCGGCGGTGCGACAAGCGGCTGCTCAGGGACAATCCCAGTAGCTATCATGGCCAAAGACTCCTGGTTGAGATACCCGTTGCACAAGTGAAGGGCTGAGTAGATCTTGGAAAAGCGAATAAAGGTTTCGGATAAGGGCATGGGAGGAAGGCTGTCTGACGATACTCTGGAGTAAAGGACAATGATACGTTCAAGAAGCTCCGGTAGTAGCCATTGTAGATTTCTTAGGTGCTTTGGCTGGCTGGGATCTTCAGGAGTTGGGTCCGGTGTTTGCTTGTGGGCTGGCTTGTCCGGGAATTGAATGAGCACTGTAGGCACACGGAACTCGATATTGGACCAGCCGAGGAGGAACAGGTTTACTAAGATGAGCTCCAACGCCTTGCCATGCCATAAATGGTCATTGACAGATCGCGCAGCCATGGCACCATCGCTGAGCTCCTTTATAGAGTCGGTCCATCGTCCGGCCTGGAGGAACATGGAGCCAACGACAACTGCCGCTCGACCCTTGGTCCTAAGCCTCCAACGGTCATTCACGCCCCCAGAACCAAAGCCTTGCGTTGAAATTCGATCGCGACTAGCTGATCGAGTGTTCTCGGTAGTCTCTGGCGGGACACTCTGTTCCGGTGTTGACTGGTCACTAGGCGGCGGACTCTGACCATCCGTCGTGAGAGGTGGATTCGATAAGCTGCTCTTTGTGGGCGTTGACGACAGTCCCGGCGTTGAACTGCTCGAATGGAGCCCCGGGCGAGAGTTTGCTGGCATTGACATGCGGGATTGAGCCTTGTCCATAATGCCACCCGCCGAATTAGAGCGTACGGAATGTCGTGAAGAGATGCTCGAACCCCTCCTCAGCAGGCCGTTCAGACCACCTTCACCGCCCCATGAACCGCCGTTTGTATGCTTCGAAGTAGATGAATAGGGCACCGGGGACTCGATGTTGGTCATGGCCTCGAAGGACTTGGCCAATGTTGTCATCTCGGCAAGGAGGAGCGAAGAGATGTCGCACATGACGGTCCTGATTGTAGTCACCGTGCAATCCTCTGGGGGAGGAATATCGACGAGGCCTTCAGGTATTGGAATCTCGCTGTCATGGGGGTTGGCATAATCGAAGATCAGAACTTGGTGTACGAGAGCCTTGGGGTAGGTGTCGCGCAGGTCTTCAAGCTCCTGGTATAAAGCCCTAACGTTCTTTTCAGTTGTTGTCGGACCAGTACCGTTTAACGACTGTCGCTTGTTGAAGCTCTTTTGATGTAGCTCGGTGCCATCCGCCAGCGCTATTACAGCAAGGGGTTCTCGGTATAAGTCGAAGGGAGTAAGGGCGAGGTGAGAGGGAGGAGGAACGTGAGTAACGAGGTTGTATATTATAGCGCCGTCTGGGTAGGCCAAAGGCGAGAACATGTCTGCGCAAGCTGTGTCAGCGCCATCTTCGGCGGGTGATGGCATCACTTACTCCTGTTGGGTCGGCCATCAGCGCTGATGTCGCGGAGGTGGATGACATGTTCCTGGTGCAATCGCTCAACGAAGGAGGCAAACCGGTCTGCCTTTATTTGCCCCAGAGGCAGGAGAAGTGTCTTCACCCTCGCCGGGGCGACGGGGGCCAAAGGATCCAAGCTCATCCTAGCATCTGGTGTTTGCTCAACATGTCCGCCAGCGCAACGTGGTTGGAGTTTCGGTCGAGGACGTCTCTCAAGAGCGTCTTCGGGTGTTCGATTGGCAGAGGAATGCAGGTATTTATAATCGCATTATCGAATCGACCTCGTCTCGTGTAAGAGTTAAGCTGAGCTTTCGAAGTCGAGTGTCGCCTTTGGTCGCCGGATCCTGAGCTCAATATCGTACACCTGTCGCATGCGGCTAGGAGCTGCTGTATGTAGGTACTGTACTCCGTAGCCTACTCCGTACCGTGACATGGGTGGCCGGATAAGGTGGAGACACGAGGGTCGGAGTCGACTTTTTGCGAGCCGATAGTCGCATACCAGCGACACCAAATCCACGTCAACACTTGGCTTTAGTTGTAATTGTGATATCATTCAGGAATTTAAGCTACGAGAGTCTTCCAATGGATGTCAATTCTTTACATGGGTGAGCAGTGAAAACTCGTGGTATCTCAAAATCTCGGCCTGCCGAGAGTAGACTACGCGCCTGGGGTATCGCGATTTCGGCCTCCAAGAGATCCTCTCCAACTCTTTCACGTGAATAAGGAAAATTGGTCCGTCTCACTCATTTTCAGGTGAAACATCATCTCACAACCCTCATCATCGATCCTAGCCAGCCGATGATGGCGGCCTATGAGGGCTTTGCTCCGACAACTTCCTATCCCTCGCCTCCACCTGCAACTCACTCTCGAATGTATCCACAGATAAACTCGCCTCCACGAAATCCTCAAGCTCTTCTGTGACTGTTTTGAGCTTCTCCTTCACCGCAACAGCAGCTTCGTGACCAACAATGTGGCGCGCCGGCGGATTCTCATGTCCTCCAATCGCCGACAGAGCGTGGACTGTCTCCATGACCAACTTATCTGCTGCGCCAGGCGGTAGCTTGGGGTATCGATGTAGAATCTCGCCAGGCGCCACATCCGGCTCGATGGATGCACTCTCCGGAGACATTGGTGAAGGTCCGTAGTCGCCTGGTGACGTGGGATATGGGAGAGCCGTGTCTGGATGAGTATTGAGGACGTTGGCGAGAATATCGCGTATGCTCGGGGCAGACTCGGAATATTGGTCGTAAGCGGACATCTGGGGCGCAAAAGTGAGGCGATTTGTTAAGGATAAAATCTCCTTGTTTGGTTGGACGATGGTGACTTTGATGTTGAACGGCGCAATCTCGTACGCGAGTGAGTCGCAGAAGCCCTCAAGGGCCCAGGTGGCGGCTGTGTATATTGACATGCCTGGTGTGCCAATGTGGCCGCCGGTGCTGGTCAGAACAATGATATGTCCTGTATGCTGAGACCGCAGCTGGGGGAGAGCAGCTCTTATAAAGTTAACCTGGGAGAAGAAGACGGACTCGAACTGGTCGCGAACGAGATTTTGTGTGAAGGGAGTCGTCGATAGTTCCTCTACCGTTCCTACAACAGCTTTGAGAGCAATTGAGTTAGCAAAATGCACCGAGACTTGATGATGCGTGGAACTCGAACTCTCCAACATACCATCCGATTTGCAGCATAGCAAAATGTCAATCCGTCCAAAGACCTGAACAGCTTCAGCGACAGCAGCACCACAGCTTCCCATGGCAGCACCATCGCATCTGATGCCGCGAATGCGGTCCTTCCACCCTTCACGATCCTTCCTAGAGCTCTTGCACTCGTTGACGAGCTCGCGGAACTCGGCGCTGCGGTCCTCGTGGTCGATTTCGTAGGGAGGTAAGCACGCGACAACGTAGTCGCCGTGTGACAGAAGCAGCCGGATGAGTCGGACGGATAGAGGAGAGAGAGCTGAGGTGAGGAGCCATGTTCGCGGCGAGTTGTGCGTCGCTGCGGAAGGGTTGGAGTCAGCGTCGGCCATTATAATGGCGTGTACATGGTTTTATAGTGTTCTGGTAGCGTCCAAAGCTCTTTCGGGGGGGAAGTAGCAGTCCTTCTTTTCCTTGCTCTTTCAGCGACTGTGATTTTGCAGTTCAAGATTCAGATTTTAAATGATTGACAATCTCGACGACAGGAATTGGTCGTGATTGAATGGATTGTGTCAAAGTATGAAAACAAAGAATGCGAATGCGGGAGAAGTGTGGAGTCAGTCGAAGGTGAGAGCTTAGCTGAGCTTCCCTTGAAGAAATTACATCATTAGGGACGGATGGGAATTGGAAAGCATTTTGAGCCACCCGGCGAATTGAACGCCTGACCTGACACTGGATAATACAAAATATGACAGAAACAGAAAGATGAGAAGTTAAAGATATTAAACAAGGGGTTTTATATGTATGGTATGATGTACAGGGCTAAGAAGGAATATGCCGAAGAGCTGAAGACCAGGATGAGAGAGCTAAAAAGCCAAGGTAAAGTAAAAATAAAGTAGGTAACGAACGGATACTGTGATTGGAATCCAGAATCCAGAATCCAGAATCCAGTGGAAAAGAGAAAAATCCGGGGTGACTTACGAAAGGAGGGGTTCGGTATTGACTGCGCATGTCGTGGGGTAACGGTAAAAGCCATTTCGTGGCCCCAGCATTGATTGATCGATCGTGTAAGTCGTCGTTAATAATACGAGACTCGGCCCAGTTTTTCGATTTTGAATACAATAGAATAAGTGTAGCTTTTCGCAAAAGTTGATTGCCTTTTCTTCTTTGGCGGATGGGGGGCTTTTTTTCTTCTTCTTTTCTTTCTTCTTTTTCTTTCTTCTTTTTCTTTCTTTCTTTTTTTCTTTTCCTTCAGGGCCAGTTGTTGCCCCCTGTTTCGTCAAAGCTTCTGAGTAAACAGCTCCCCTGAAGCATAGCAAAGGTTTACCACCTCAAAAGCTCAAACACTGATAAATGGCAAAGCAAGGTCAATGAGCTCGTATTATGGTCAGCACAATGCCGAGATTTCTGACCGAGCAACTCGTCGGTAGCCGGTTATCCGTATAAGTGAGAGTGCGGACCGCAAGTTCGGTCAAGGTGAGGGAGGGCTAAGACGCAGCAGCTATTATACACCCGGGATGTTGAATATGACCGATTGGATGATCAAGCACTTGGTCAGCACTTGTGTCGATGCAAGCTGCAGTGGTGGATAACAGAGCTCGTGGTTTTCGCGTGTTGGTCAGTTGCGCGTGTAGAGGATTTGGCTAAGCCGTAGTCTGTCGAGGCCACAAAAGAGAATACAAACACCACGCATATATATCTTGTACTGGCGTTTTCGTTTATCGGTAGCCAAGTCGCTGGACGGGTCCTCGTAGCGTATAAACTTGAGCCCTAGTCGTGCTGAAATGAGGTTTCAGAAAAGACCACCTTCCAACTAAGGCCACGGAAACAGCTGTATACTGCAAAGAATGCGAAGTGCTGAAATAGGAATTCAAGAGCGGAGAGCGGACGAGGACGGACGAAGCACAGCCCAT
Organism: Fusarium continuum; assembly: GCA_013184455.1. Taxonomy (NCBI): domain Eukaryota; kingdom Fungi; phylum Ascomycota; class Sordariomycetes; order Hypocreales; family Nectriaceae; genus Fusarium; species Fusarium continuum. Next base: position 21,491 of record JABCKB010000479.1, read on the forward strand.
ACTTGTGCCTTTTCTTTTTTCTTTTTTTCTTTTTCAGCGGGGGAACAAGAAACCAAAGAGGAGACGTTGATTCCTCAATGCCCCATTTTGACGACAAGGGCAAAACGTTGACCATCCATGTAAGTTGGTCGGCATGGATATACAAGTAGCGTAGTCCAACTCTCAAGAGGTAACGTTAACCACCAGAGAGACAAGAAAGCAGAACAAACTTCGAGTCTCCAACGTCCATGCTTGTATCTCTGTGGGGCTCTCTCTCTGCATTGCATTCAGAGCTTTCTTGGCCGTTGGTGATCGCCAAGGCTGCAACCGAGACATCCGACCAGAGAGAGAGACTGAGAGCGCATAGTCACTGCCACTGTCACGTCTGTGTCCTCTCTTGTACATACATGCACAATATACTACAGATAGTTGAGAGCACGGGGGGAGGGGGGAGGCTTAGCTGTGGGTTCCTCGTCATGGGATAGGCACAGCACTGTAAGAGAAAGATGAACCCAAAGTCACGCCAGTTTCATATGTTTCCGAGTACATAAATCATAGGGCAGAAATAGCTCTGGCCCTTGTCGGATGATCATGGTCAAGATCGGTATCTCTGAGGCGGCAGACCGAGTCAGGTCAGGCCCGGGCCAATTCCAAATACTATAGATCCTGGGTCGGTCTCAGGTACGGTACGGTACCGGCATCATTACACCAGAGGGCTCCTCGTACTGCAGTGATATATGACATGACACGGCACACAAGACAAGGACGTTAGATCTAGTGTCTGGACAACCATGAGCACCTATCTATCCATCCATCTATCAGGCAGCAGCAGCAGCAGCAACAACAACAACTACGCACTGTCTACTCCGTACCCAAGCATCCATATCGCTTCTTTTCTCGTCCGCTCCTATATCCTTGTCCCTTGAATCACGGTTCCTCAAAAAAACGTGAAACGATGAAACGCCATCTCAAACTTACAAGCCATTGCCATGAGGCGTCCCCCCTCCCCCACCCTTGTCAACCCAGCCTACCAAGGCTTAGATATGGCGTACCGTAATGACGACGTTGAAGAAAAGGCTACAGCTTAGCAGGTGGGCTATGTTCTATGTTTCTCTTCAACAGGATCTTCATGACATGCTTTCCTTGCAACCCCATCGAGTCCCCAAAAAGGGGTCGTGGTCGGACAATTATTTCCTCTTCCTTGCCTTGCTTGGCTCGTGGACATGCCGATCTTGCAACACTGCAGTCTGCAGCGCACCAAGCATGACGCTACTGTCGGCAGTGGCCCCGAAAGTTGAACAGAGTCACAGACAAAGACTCGTATAGCTGTCCTCCACGAATAGCGGACAGGAGCGGACAGCCTCGGCCGCTGGGGACCCTGTAACCCGTCGCTGTAGCTTGATGCCAAGAAGGTCTAGAACCTCCGGGTCCGAGGCCACCATCCAACCCAATACGTCTCTGATTGGCTCTTCGGCAGTGGACGTTGGGTTTTTCTCTGAGACAGGGCCTCTGCTTCATCTCAACGCCCTGTCGTGCTGCATAACCTCTTTTCGATAGCGCACCTACAAGTACAGGCTACAGATACAAGTATATCAACATCGTTCAGCTCTCGTCGCAGTTGAACTCCCCAGGTTTACTTTTAATCTCGCAAGCGCTCACTAGTGACTAGTATAACATACCCCATGTCCCACGGTTACCCTCTTCGGTCCGATCTCGCATACGCAGATAATGATGGGCATTATCAATCACACAGAAACACAAATCACGAAGCACAAACCATACAAACAGTCTCGCTGCTGGCATAAGTACTCCTTACTAAGTCTTACCCTAGCCACCTTAGATAGCTTCAGATATGTGTAAGGACTTTTGCATACAGAGTTTTTGACCAAAGTGGGCGTACGTTACTTGACTACGGAAAACATATTCCTTTATTCCCTAGCTAATATAAAAAATTCGACATAGTTATAAATTATTTAAAGGCCTTTTAGGTTATATCGGCAGCTAGCACGGCAGGTGGTCTTCTTGGAACACCCCAGGTACTAGACTTTAGATTAGTGTAAGTAAAATACTTTAGTTTATCTATACCCAAGTATACTCCTAACATCGGAGCATGACTCTTTGCGATCTTACCCTAAACTTCTGGTCTCCCTATCATTCTGTGAACCACCTGCAGGACTTTAACTTTACAGCCCTCAAAGAATCTGGTCTTATTGACCCATCGGGTTTATTCCACCGTATAGGGATGAGAGATAGAAAGTGTCACGTACCTTTTGTGTTTCATGATCGAGATATGTATGCAGAGTACCTACATATTAGATCACTCATAATCTCACCAGTCTAACTCGATTCGTTCTGTTTACCTCGTGCACTGCTTGCTGCGTGATCATTTCTCTACCTAAGGGCAGTCATGCCAGAGGCTAGGCCAATCAGAGTATCCAATTCGTTGGCAAAAAAGCGCCAGCCATCGGGGACTGATTTCTATCTCGTGTTCAGTTGTAACATCCCTACTGAATATTTGATTAATTGATACCACCCTATAAGTCAACATATTACAACATAACACAGATAAAAAGAGCGGAAACACTATGTATCACGCTGGAGTTCAGTATCCCGAAACGATTGCAATAAACTTCTGATCATGATAGCTCATATTCCAGGTATCGTTTCAACTAGATACAGATGTAAACACATCGTACTATAGGTATATCATCCTCACGCTATACTGCCAACCAAACGACCACACCCGTCCCTATTTGATCTTCAACAACACCCCCTCTTCGCAGATCTCTTCTGCTCTCCGTTTTATCGAAGCTGAACGCTTAGTTCTTGCTGCTCTTGATGTCGGCAACCTCCTCTCGGATGCTGGGAGTGCGGGCTCCCTCAGGACCCTCAGCGTCAAGCTTGCTGTGGAGGTCACCAACACCAAAGAGCTCGTCCATCTGCTCCAGACTGAGACCCTTGGTCTCGGGAACGAAGAACCAGACAAAGACACCCATGATCAGATCGAAGCTACCGAACATGAAGAACATACCCTGTTGAGTTCTGTCAGCTATCTCATATTCGTCCAGTTGCTTGCGTTGAGTACTTACGTAACCGGCGGGTCCCATAGTCTTTTGCATGGTGAGCACAGTTCGGGCAATGATGAAGTTGAAGAGCCACTGGGTGGCGGCACCGATGGCGACATTCAGGGCTCGAAGACGGGCGGTGGGGACCTCAGAAACGAGAATCCAGCAGCAGGGTCCCCAACCGAACTGGAAGAGAGCGGCCCAGAGGTAGATGCAGACAATGGCGACATATCCGAAAGCCGAGATACCTTCGCCCTTCACAGGGGGCTCAACACGACCATAGATACCGATAATGTACATGGTGAAAGCCTGGGCAGCACTGGTCCACAGGAGACTGCGGCGTCGGCCAAGAGAGTCGGCGCAGAATATGAGGAAAGTGGCACATCCCAGGACCTTGACGATACCGTAAACGCCGGTAGCGAATAGCGAAACAGTTGTACCAGTCATGCCAAGAGACAGGAAGATCTGGGGGGCGTAGTAGTTGACAGCATTGACACCAGTCATCTGTTGGCACACCATGAGAAGAACAGAGATGATGGCTCGCTTTCGGTTGCCGGGAATGGTGACAAGTTCCTTGAAGAGGGTAGAGGCAGAAGCATCGCCGGTAAGTCTCTTTTCAGCTTCAAGCTGGGCAGACATCTCCTGGAGCTCGGCCTGGACATACTCATGGTTCTCAGGAAGCCTGTGGCACAGTCAACGTTATTGCACCATCATGCCTGGAAACTGACGAGAGAACTTACATTCGAAGTCGGATCAGGATTGACTTTGCGCGTTCCCAGTCATCCTTGCGGGCACACCATCGAGGGCTATTGATCGTTAGCAAAGTTAATCCCCCTCACGCTTCTGTCAGGCTGTGGTACCTTTCAGGGGCGAGGAACATGCATCCGATCAACATACTGAAAGCTAGTTAGTCTATAGTCACTACCATGAGAACGTTGTATCTTACACAGCGGGGAGAGCCTGGAGGGCAAGGGGCAGAGCGTAGACAGTGGGGGCCTTGAGGTGGAGAAGAGCGCCGTAGTTGACCCTGTTATCTTATTAGCCGGAGCTTTGATGAATAGAGTCGATCATGAGGAAGCATACCAGAAAGAAAGCATGACACCGGTGACGATGAACAGCTGGTAAAAAGCTATCTCGAGTTAGCAACCAAGCTGCATAGATTTCAGCCGAAGGACAACTTACAGGTCAAGCCACCACGAATAGCTCGAGGTGCACACTCAGACACATACAAAGGGACCAGAGACGAAGCAGCTCCGACACCCAGACCACCGACAAAGCGTCCGACGTACATGAGAGGGAGGGAACCATTAGCAGTAGAGGAAGCCTGAAGAACGACACCGATAGTGGTGATGGTGCCGGTAGCAATAAGACACAATCGTCGACCGAATTTCTCAGTGAAGTACGAGGTGAAGAAGCAAGCAGCGAAGCAACCAGCCTGGAGAGTTGAGACAATGTTCTGGTCGAGTGTAGTCTTGGCCTCGGGAGTGTAGTTGAAGCGCTTCTGTGTAGCCTCCATGGCAAGGACACCACCGATAGCTCCAGTGTCCCAACCGAACAACATGCCTCCGAAGCATGAGCCGGCGACGATGGCAAAGACACGCCAGTTGTAGATCTCTTCGGGGTCAGTCTTCATCGCATCATTGCGAATGATCTTCTTGAGGATACCCGCGAAACCCATGGTTGCGGTATTGGAGTCGACTCTTGGATGGTGGTTGAGTGGCAACAGCCGAGGCTCAAGGGGAATCTCGATAATTAAGGTCGAGGAGTGGGCTGCAGGGCTAACAACAAGAATAGGGATGCTTTAATTTTAAGCTTGTTTCCCCGGATTCTGAACCGAATCAATATTGTGGAGCAATCGAGGTGGCAAAGACTTGCTCAAAGGTCGAAAGACACCGAAGGTTGAATGTGATCTCTGATGAGAAATTCTGAATCTCGAGGGGATCTCGCAGGATATTAAATGATCAACCGGCTAATAAGGTGCTGTAGTCAAGCTCCCAGACCACCCAACCCGAAACTGATCGTCCAGCAACCAGTAACAGCCACGTCTGGGGTCACATCAAACAGACTCTCACCCCCAACATGGGCGCACCGGCCTTATTGGTGTAAGATAGAAACTCCCATGTCAATCGCACAGTCTGTTCAGGAGGGTTGTATAATTACCCATCTGTGCAATACAGAGGCACAGGGAACGCAGATGCATGTCGAAATGAAACCTCATCCCTTGTTAATGTCTATCTTGTTGCAGCTTGATTACCAGCAATAACCGAGCAAAAGCAGATCAACAAGCTAGGCCTGCCTACTAACTAGGCCAAAGTCCAGACCTCGTCTCCCGAAAGGACTCTTTGTGACGTGACGACTATGTCGGCCCAAAGCCAAGACATTAGGAAATATTGTATATCGACCAACGCATGAAATGGTGCCCTTGGTATAAACATTGAGAGACGGATAAAATAGTCCACGAATCGACTCGCATCTGTCGTCCAAAGTGGCTACGCTATCAAGCGCGGGAGAAGCGGCGTACCCCAAGGTTGCTCAGTGGGTTCCGAGATTGAACTTTGGGGGCACCGTGCAGAGTAGATTCCTCTAAGATACCTCCTGACAGCTCAGAAAACGGGCGTCTCTGGGATCATTCTGGCCAACGCCAACACCAATATGCGGGGAGAGATTGCCGCGTGGGAACCTGGGGTTGTGGAGAGGTGCTCCACCAAAGAGCTCTCCATCTGGGGCGTCGGCTCAAATCGATTGATTGTATGTACGGATAGGATGTGCTCTGGTGCTGTCTGGCTAGCTGGATGCATGGTGAGCAGTTGGGATTGATGATCCTTGTGCTCTGATAAGTGGAAGTTAATCTCTCCGGGCGGGGGATCACGCATCAAGTCTGTGGCACTCAGACAAATGCGGAGCTTTTCTTTTAAGGTTATATCGCTCTAAAAGAGAAGGAGGGTGATCACCTCAGCCTCAACAGCCAAGCTTCCAAAGCGGCCGCTGAATCGACAGCGGGAATCGTGCTATGCCAAGGTTTGGGACAAGCCATGCAAGCCGTCCCCGCAAACAAAACAAGGGGATAAGCAAACAAAGGCGGGGAGCAGGACTTTGAATGAGGAGAAGATCGTTTGATGATTTGATTGATGGAAACTCCCAGTTTCCGTGCCCTCCATCTCATTTCCGTCCACTCGTGTTTGCCGCCTGTATTTGGGGTTAAATGCTCATCTCCCTCTCTAGCCAGCCCGGGACGGCTGGAGTCTTGGCCCATCCATCGAGATAGCTTTCTTTGCTCACCCCAACACCCGAGGGCTTGGCGTAGATGGCAGATACATACCATACTGACTCACCAGCTTTGACAGTGTGCTGAAGAGTAGGAATGGTGCTTCGGCTCTCGATGAGGTTCGAGTTCGGATCCGCGTTCACCAGCATGGCCCGGCGACCTTCCGTCGGCTCCAAAGCCTTGATGCCTACCGCACCTTTCGACACCGCAAAAGCCCCCGACCTTCCGCTTGCCCAACCCTCAGGCGTATTCAAATCATAGTTACCAATGATTTTGGGTGATGTTCCCTCGTGCTTTCCATCTTCGTAGAGGCCCAGGTATCGTCCGTTCGTTGTGTTGACATTGGAGATGGCAAAGGAACCATCTGCTGTCATGACTTCGCGACCACTCTTGATGTGATGAACTCGAAGGTGCCAGTTTGGGGTCATTTCTTCTGAAGGAACCAGGATGGTGCGGATCGTGACATCTGGGAATGGTTTCCAAATGGAGACGAGAACGGGAGTGCCTTCGCGGTCCTCAATCCCCGCATACTCGCAGAGCCTTCGAGTTTTCCAATACTCGCCTCCATCATCCGACAGCCCAAGCTGCGACGCCAGTGCATACTGCTCTAGGGAGAAGAGACCAGGGGGTACCGAATATCCGTAGGCGCTGCTGTAAGCGAATCCTCCATATTTAGCATGCGTGCCTTTCATTGGGTAGCTGCAGGCTTGTCCTGATGACAGGAGCATACAGTGACCACCGAGGTAGCTAGACCGCTGTCAATGTTGTGTGGAATCACATATAAGGGTGGACCTCACCTCATTATATGGCCCGGCTGGTGAAGAGCTTTGATCTTAGGGATTACACCTAAGGCAGACTCCTCGTCGGATGTCCAGAACGGGTGATCTTCTGGTGTAGCCAGGCATATGAACGCCAAGCATGCCCAATACTATGCATTCTGATTAGCCGGATTGCCATGATTGATTGGCTGCGGGAGAAGTCTTACTGGGCTCCCTGGGCTGTTGTAGTTCTCCGCCATCTACTTTTCGTTAACTGGTGCTGACACGAGGATTTCAGGCAATCAATACGTACATACATGTTTGGGTATGAGTACCCAATCGAAAGTGTTCCGCTGGACGTCCAAATATCACTCTGAGTCTGCCACCAGCGCAAATGACGGAACACTACTCCTTTGACCATGCCCCAAGTCAGTGGTGCAGGCAACTCGACATCGGCATGGGCCAGGGCTCCCCAGAAGGAAACCATGGCGAAGCGATAGCCTACACTTCGGCCATACGGGATGGCTCTGCCTTCGTCGTCGAAGTAGTGGATCAGATCTAACGCGACCTGTTGTGCACGCTTCTTGAATTCTTGTGCGCGCTTCGGGTCTTCGTCTCCTGCCAGCTTAGCGTACAGTAGCTGAAGCAGCTGGATCGCAAAGCTGGAAGAGTAATAGTCCATTTCTATGCGTGTAAGTCAAAGTCCCAAACAAAAGCTCCATCTCAGTCTTACGGTGAATGCCTTCCGGGCCATCGTTGGACCAGCCTCCTCCACGATAGAAAGTATCAAGGTGTTCAATATCGCTATCGAGTCTTTCTTGAGAAAATCTGCCGCCGTTCTTCTTTAACCCCAGATTTGCGAAAACTCGGAACCAAAGCCAGTTGGTGTTAGGCATGCTGCAATAGCGGTTAGCCAAGAGATGACTTGGGTGGTATCAGGAACCAACTTTTTCTCATTGATTGAGTTTCCCAGCCATGTCTCAATGTTACTCTTTTCCTTCTCTGTCAGGCTGCTCCAGAATTCGGGCACAACAGCAAGAGCCCAACCTTGGAACCGGGTCAGACTTGTATCACAACCAGATTTTGTGAGTGAGAGCTTACCAAGGGGGCACATCTCAACCATTCTTTGGTCATTGTCTTGAGGATATCCCCAATACTCCGGGTTCTCTGGGTCGGTTCCTGACTTGATGCCTTGAATCCACCATTCCTTGCCATCATAACTGCCACCACCTGCCAGCAGAGCAGCCAAACCCCAAAGTGGGCGGCAAATCCCTTCGACTTCGGAAGCAGTCTGGTCAAAGCGTACTGCTGTTGCGCCCGGGCACTTAATACGAGCCTTTTCGGGCGAAAAGAAGGGCTCTAGGGGGTCGAGAAGAGTTCGGAGGAGCTCTTGGATGGAAGAGCGGTCCTTGATCTCAACTTGAGAAAAGGGATGAGTACCATTGTAACCAAGACAGAGTGGTTTATTAGAAGTCATGATGCTTGGTGAGTAGCATGCAGTGAATTACTAAGATTCACTGAGGAGCGGAAATAAGAACAAAGGGACAGGCAGGATATATATAACAGTACTAAGTTGTTAGTTTACCCTTGCAATTCGCGGATACCCTGTCCCGAGATCATGCATTTGTGCTCTGTCCCTCAGTATTTATCATTCGGTAAGCGGGGACACAGCTCTAATTGCATGACCGGATTGCTGTGTTGATCATTGATAGGTAGGTAGTGAGGGGTGGCCAGAACTGGGTACAGCGTGGGATGCTTGACCCCAAGGGTCGTTGGGGGCTATTGGCTGATATCATGATCTCTGGCCGACAAACGGAGCTACACAACCCAATAGCTAAACTATAAGAATAAATCTCAGATAGATTAATGAGCGAACAAAGCACAATAAAATCGATGGGCAATTGACGTCGTGCAACCATTGCTTTGTCAGCTACCTACCTAACTTTCCAAGTGAGGTAAGAGCGCATAAACGCAGAAGCCATCACAATGCGGCTACCCTAGAGGCTGCCAATACAAGCTTGAATCTTTTCAAGGGGGCCATTGCAACGAGGCTCTTGATTGATTTTCTCTCAAATTTTGATTTGGACTTCTTTACTTCTCTCAATCACACTTGGCTCTTCTCAGGTGCCCTCATCTGTATAAATCTCTTACTGTCATGCCGTGTGGTTGGATTACGGCCCTCCATACAATCGACTGTCATTCACCGACCGAACAAGCTCACGACCATGACCGACGAAGATGACGGAACGATAGTAGTCAGCAGCGGCAGCGGCGCAATCAAAGCTCAACAAGACGTACCGGCATCATCTCCTCTATCCTCTATCCCCGATAAAGAGCATGACCATTCGCCTACGAAGGTAGACCAGCCGCCAGATACGCCGGCAACTTCACTCGTCGGACAAGAGACAACACCAGCCGCCATACCCAAGAAGACCAAAGGCAAAAAAAGAGTTGTCGTGAGGAAGGCAGCAAAAAAGTCGAAATGGAACGCAGAAAATATCCTGACAGACCCCAAGTCGCCTCTGGCTTCGGCTGATCTCAGAGTACGGCTCTTCATCCCTGAGGCTATGAGGAACTCACTAACGGAACCAGAGCATACTGTCCAATCCAATGGCTTGGGATATTCTCGAAAAAGAGGAGAAAGCAGAAATCCTAGCCCTCTTCCCTGACTCTCAGCACATCATAGACGCTGGCACAGAGGATGCTTGCCCGGATTTTGCATCGCTCATGAACGATGATAGCTTCCGTTACGACTGCGCTGCCTACACAGAGAACATCGCACAAGGGCGCCACGACCCTGAGTGGCTGGCCCAGGCTTGGGCAGCCCACGAGAGACGCAAAATAGGCGATTTTGATGAGTACCTTGACAACAAGTTCAGAGATGAGTGGGAGGTCGAGCTACCACCAGAGCTCAAGACAAACCGAGGACCTGCCATTCACAAGGAAGAAAGTGATGCCAAGATGGAGGGCACTGAGCCGCTGCGGAATGGAAACGACAAGAATGCAGATGCCAACATGGAAAATGGCATAAAGGACCAGCACGAGGCCATCAATCTTGACAACGAGGCAGACGAACTACAAGGGGATGATCCGATACAGGAGGAGCGAAAGGTTGTGACTATTGGGCAGCGAAAAAGTTCAGAGATGGAGATTGATGGCGAAGACACCAAAGACGAGCTTGCCTAAGGTAAGAGTGATAACGGCATATCGCGGGTAACGAGCGATTTAGAATGATTCACGGCGTTATTTGTTCTTACCTTATAATGGACTCTATCACACCTTTTGATCAATGATATGGCTCGGTTTTAACTTTTTTCTCTTGTTTGCAGGTACTTCCTCATGGAAGCGGGAGATGGAGTGGCAGATAGACGTGTGACCCACTGAATTTTAGCATCATCCACCACAAACAAGCAAGATTCAGACGCTGGTTAGAATACCCAAGTTCATCAACTCAAACTTGACGTATCCTGTTCGTGCTTCATTAAGTACCTGCTGACGCGAGCGTGTGCAATCCTTCCCTTTAATGAATATTCAATACTTCTTCCGCTGCAGCCACGCTTAAGCCCGAGGCGTGCCTCCCGCAACAATGGCACCGGCCTCAAACATCCATGCTCGATCGCACAGTCTTCTACTCCTACAGAAGCTCCTCAACCTGCGCGATGGCGCAAGCCCTCTTACTCTCGTGATAGATAGCCTCGAGCAGCCTGCCCGACCTGTCCTCGGGGAATTTGTGTCGCGAGCAAAGGTCGGTAACGTTGTCTCTCGACCCTTGAAAGTGATTATGACTAACCCGAGAATCTCAGATCGCAAAGACACAAGTCATTTTCTTGTCGTTAGTAACGCTCAAGAAACCACAAGATGCAGATATTTTCATCAAGGCTACGGGGAGAGATCTTCAAGCAGTTCGCAAGGACTTGTTAAATCAGTATCCTGTGTTTAACCCTCTGGTAGATAAGGGGAAGCCTACTCAGAGTAAGCTTAGTAGTCATGTATGAGACCGTTCATCCTAACTAACTGTAATAAGGAGCCGTTGTAATCATCGATTCACTCAATGCTCTGGCATCTGCTGCACCTCAGTCGCTGGCGAGCTTTCTATCAAGCATCATCACACCCGCCGTCTCCATCGTCGCTACGTACCATGACGACGTGCCCGTCGTGCTACCGAGGTCTTTCAGCGAGTACGAGCCTCATCCATTCACAGTCTTATGTCACCTCGCCACGGCCATCCTGAGATTATCCAGTCTATACCAAGAGATTGAGCGTCAAAAGGCTCGCAACCGAAGTATCCAGGAGCCAGAGTGGGGTCTGAACGAAGATCGCGAGGGAGTGATTGTTGGTCTCGGAGAGAAGGGCAGGAACCGAAGCGAGGGCAGTAATGGAGTTGTCATCTTTATGGAGCTGCGACGACGAAGCGGAAGAACCGTCTCGGAAAGGTTCATCCTCAGCTCGAAGGGATCAGTAGCAGCACCTGTACCTGGTAAAGTGTGTTTACTTACAGACCACCCAATGTTTGCGACACCGACAGATGGCGGAGAGACTGGCGAAGGTGAGGAGGAGCCAGAGAGTACGTTCAACCTTGGATTGACCGAGAAACAACGCAAGGACCGGGAGGGTATCGTGCTGCCCTATTTTGATGCGCAAACAGACATTGGAGCAGGAGAGGGAGGGAGGATTCTCTATGAGATGGGTAGAGAAGACGACTTTGATGACGAGGAGGACGAAATATAGAGTTACTTTCATTTCAATTTCAGTCTGAAGATGTGATGAACGTGTTTACAGCACATTATTTCAACGATAGTTACTTACCTAGTGTTTACTAGAGCCAGCGATAGAGATCCAACAGGGACCAAGTAAAAACGAGAACCATAAACAAACATTTACAGACTAATACGATTAAACAATACTCTGTCAAGACGTTGAGAATGCCATCTCAAAATACCATCTTGAGCTGGAATGCCGAGCTTGCTCGTTATCTTATCAGCAGGAAGCTCCCTCTAACATGCGCCAGCTCCACTACAACCATCAAGCATACATATAGACATCCTTAAACGAGCCAAAGTGGTCAAGCTACGACACTCCAGTACAATTCAAATCCTGGCGGAATTGGCCGTCAATACATACATTTCGAATTTACGCCTCAGCATAATTATCGGGTTCTCTTGGCGTCGCTCAGTCTCGTGCCGCTCCGACGTCATTCCTTCATCGCCTGTCTTTCTTGACACGTAGTGGTAGCTGGAGGTCTTCAAGACAACGAAAGACATCTACCACATCTACACCCGCCGTAACTGTCGCCTGTTATTCGATTATTCCCAAATAAACTCTAAAATGATCTCCTCTACGCAAATATCACGGCTTGACGGTAAGCTTTACCGCTCTACTACAGCACAAGTGCAGATGCTCACATCCTACAAGGCCTCATGCTCTGCGCCTCAGTCGACGATGAACAGGTATAGCCCACATCCTCCGAGCTCTACCGAACCTCCATACTCACAGATTCCTCCTAAAAGGCCGAGTCATCCCTCGCAGAGACCAAGCAGAACGTGCGCCAAGTCCTCCGCAAGCTCACACGCAACTCCGAGTCCCAAGCCTCCATCGAGACGCCCAACCACACGTTGCACTACCTCATCGATTCGGACATTGTCTTCCTCGCCATCTGCGCGCCCTCGTACCCTCGCAAGCTTGCCTTTACCTACCTCGCCGACCTCGCCCGCGAGTTCACCACAACCTACCCAGCCGCCCAGGTCCACTCGCCCGCCCTGCGACCCTACGCCTTCATGGAGTTCGACACCTTCATCTCAAAGACAAAGACCACCTACGCCGACTCGCGCGCCTCGGCTAACCTCGACAAGCTCAACGACGAGCTGCGCGACGTCACCAAGGTCATGACCAAGAACATTGAGGATTTGCTCTACCGTGGGGATAGTCTTGAGCGCATGGGCGAAATCAGCTCAAGGCTGCGCGACGACAGCAAAAAGTATCGCCGGGCTGCTGTGCGTATCAACTGGGAGCTTCTTTTGAAGCAGTACGGGCCGATTGCAGCTCTTGGATTCATCATCATCTTCTTCCTGTATTGGCGGTTCTTTAGTTAAGAGATGCAAGCGAGCTGTTTCTTTATAAATACATCTAATACCTACTCTGGCCACTTCTTTCATCTAGTTTTGTCTGGCAGTTTCCCTAACTTTGGTTGTGTCTAAATATCCCGGGATATATGGAATTGAGTACGACCTCCATATCAGGGGTAAGACTTGACTATGTTGCGCACTTCGTATGATCATTTACGACGAGTCGTTTCGTTTTATTTCATGTGACTGCTTTTGAAAAGCTTGCTATATCATAATCCTGATACTACTCCTGAACCATGCTGTCTTGTCGTGGCCATTCCTTATGAGACTCCAAACTCCAGATGTCATCGGCTCTACCCAAACTACCCATCAAAGCAAAAACACCAAAACTTGGCCTTACATAGCCTGGTATCGTTTCGCCTGCTCTCTACTACATTAATATGCAGTTATCCGATGCAGCTCGGGCTTGCGAGGTTGGCGCGGTCACTGTATGCTGCCACGCGAGGTGCTCCTGAAATGCAACCATGTCTTCGTAGCCGAGATCCGGACGATATGCATCTTCGTCATCGTACTGCTCCTGAGGTTCTGACGATTCCACTTCGCAGTATGGACATAGCAGACCGGCCAGCCAGTCACGGTGCTGCGGTGCGACATGATTTGCGATGGCCACCGGCGCAAAGACAACTTGTTTCTCCTGATGACCAGACAGAGTAAAGCCAGTCGCTTGCCAGTGGGGGTTATCGGTTGTTGGCGATAATGTCAGGATAGGAGATGCGGCAGCTTCTTGGAATGTCCGTATTGAGGGCATGTTCTCAATATCCTCCCATATTATATGGCCGTCGCAGTAGTCGCACACAAAAGCAATGTCTCGATCGCCAAATCGCTTGAACGACCCTATAGCATTGCACAAGCGCAGCTCCTCCCGATATCTCCGCGAGTACTCTGCTTCGTCTGGCACGGCCTTATTAAGTGCCCAACGGCGTTGTTGCCGGTAGACGAGGAATGCTCCTAAACACCTCGAGGATGCCTCCTTTTCTGAGTTGTATATTCTTCGTGCTGCTCGACATTGTGCTCTGTGTAGTTTCCATTGGAGACGATGTGTTTCGCGCACCCACATTGGGTTAATTGGACCACCTGAGCGACTCCAATCCTTGATTTGTTCTATGTGAGACGTAAATTGAGCCTTTAGACCCTTCAACTCCTCGACGGATTCATCTGGTGAGCAAGTTAGCTAAAGGTCACCCGCCAGAAGCCGTCCTACAAGCTCGAGCGAGTTGAAGAGCATCAGAGGAGCGGACAACGTACGTTTCCGATCGGTTTCGTAGTATATCTGGCCATTGACCAAAGGCGCCAACTCTTGAAAGTCCTTCTTAGCCTCGTCTAACACCGTAGCAAAGGCGCGGTCCTGCTCGTGCTCGTCAGGTCCCCAATGGCTCTTGTCGGCCAAGCTGAGGATGCGCAATCCTTGGGCGATGAGGTTCGCAATGGCCGCAAGCAATGACCCGACTGAGTCAAGGCTGCTCATGATTCGGTCTCGATTGTAGTGTTTGCGGTCTCTCTCCAAGGGTCAAGAGAGAGACAGAGAGAGCGCGGGGCTGCGTAGCGTTGCGTAGCGTTGCGTCGAGGGAGGATAACGTAAGCGCAGGGTCTCGTAGATGGGTGTATTTCGTATCAAGTAAAGGAAGCTCAAGGTTGGACTATATTGAGTCGTAAAAAAGACGTCGATTACCGTCGTCGTCGCGGGGCGAGGGACAGCAGTGATCGGGAGCGGCGCATGAGGTTTTGTCGGCTCGAACCGGACTCCCCGGTTCGAGAGAATGTGATGAGAGAGGATTGGAGTGACGGTAAAGTAATAATAGACACGAGATAAGGTGCGACTACCTATAAGCGTCGGCCGTGCTATTTATTTACTTGTTGATGTAAACCATGAGGCTGAGCATTTGCTAGGTAGGTACGTAATGCGTTGCAGCAGTTCAGTTCAGGGTCTTTCCCTTATCGTCAAAGTGTCCCTCGTGAAGAAGAGGCTGTGCAGCCAAGAAGACCGGGGTAGACGGTTCAGACCGTCTGCTGTCCGTTTCAGGGGAGTTGGAAGGATAGCAAGATATGGGAAGGCAAGAAGATAGGTTTAAATGAGAGCTTGTTTCTAGTTGTTTGTGTGTAACAATACTTTACAAAGCGTGGCCACTGGCTTCAGGTCTGAAACGGTCAGCTCTGATACTGTAGTAACTGTACACATTCTGTAGGTCTAGTAGTGAATCCAAAGCCGAGCCAGAGCTCTTCCGCAGAATGACGGAATCCCTTTTTTTGGTACAGTAGCGTAGTAGCCCGGGCACTAAACTCCCCTGGAACTCATCCGCTATGACGCTGGCCAGTGGGCCAAAATTGGAACGGGCTGTGTCTAGACGGTAGCTGGACGATATCTTATTCGTTGGGTCGTACTAAAGTCTATTGTGGTATATCCGTAGGGCTACCTATAATGGATCCCAGAAGGTATTTCAAGCACAAGACTACGGAGGACGATAATCACTACACAAGCCTTCACGAAATTTTTTGTTGTAAAATCAATGTCGTTTTTAATCATAGCGCCCTCCTCGACTTGTAAGCACGAGGAGTACATAGCCTAGTATATCCGACTAAAGATGGCGGATAGTGCTACAACAGGATAGAACTAAACCTCCTTTGGGGAACAAGCCAGGGGATATCTCATAGGCTCTTCATGCCACCTACTGGTTTATTTTCGCTTCTTGGCCTTGCCGGTATCTGAACCACTGGTCTTGGCTTCGGCCTTGACATCCTCAATCAATTTATCCTTGGCCTCATCCTTGGCCTCCTTTTCGTCGATGGCTTCGTCCTCACCGCCCTGGCCAAACTCGTTGACACGAGAGTAGTCGATGCGGTAAGCCCATCGCTGGTACAGATACACAAAGAAGATGACGTCGTCGCGGAGAGTCGCCAGGCGGTGCAGGAAAGGCATCTTGATGGTGAAAGCAAACAGATCGTCGATAAACGTGTTGAGGAACTTGTACATCATGGCCTTGGCGGGCATGTGGGCAACACTCTTCAGGCGGTAGTTGATGTAGAGAGAGGGCACCATCATCAGGAACCCGTAGGCATAAACAGACCCCACCAGGGTCGTGATGATGTAAGAGTACCACGACTTGTGCGAGTCGTAGTAAAGCGAGTAGATACCGTATGCAATAAGGAGAGGAATGCCAGCAATGTACATGTACTTGAAGGCGATCTCATCGTACTCCTTGGTCTTTTCCTCAGTCTCAGTCAACTTCTGCTTGTCCTCGAAGGTAATGGTATAAGGGAGGAAAGATCCTGGTGCACCAGGACGGACCCGAACGTTGACGACGGTGGTGATCTTCCAGAACTCGATGACGATACCCACGGCTTGAGATCCCAAGATCATCCAACTGGTGTTTTGCGAGTTGTCGACGAGGTACAGGAAGATGACGGCCTGCATAAAGACGTTGGCCAAGATGGAGCGGACCGAAATGCCGACATTGTCCTTCTTCTTGCGGTAGTGGGCAATATCGGAACCAAAGGCAAGAGTTTCGAGAATCATGTGCAGAATACTGACCACGATGGTAACGCCAAGCAAAATAGGATTGGAGTCGAGGAAAACTTCCTTGATCATCTCAATTTCGGTGCCATCACCACCGCCAGGAAGCGATCCACCGAAGGCGGCTTGTCGGGCAGATTCCTTAGAGTTGGTCTCGAGCGTAGACATGAGCTGGAACTGCCAGCTGGCCAAGTTACCGAGATCGATGCGCAGGGGAAGCTCCTTGACAGTATCGTTAAGTAGAGTCATTTGGTTCGTCAACTGCCAGAAGGTGTTGACAAACAGAATGGGATCTATTGTCAAATTCAAGTCAGTTGCCGTGCGAGGAAGTGTGTGGTTGTCACTACTTACAGTACCAGGCATGCTGGCCTGAGCCATCTCGAGCGCCTGTAGCCTCAAGTCGCAGATACTGTCGCATTTGAGGGGCCACCGTAGCGAAATCCTTGACACCGAGATCGGGAACAAAAGAGAAGCTTGCATTTGGATGGTAATAATTGGCAATGATAGGTCCGGCTGGCTCCTCCTCTTCAGGCTCTTCCTCATGCCTGGATGCATCCTCAAGCAGATTTCGCGTCTTTGCAACCTTCTTCTTGGGCAGATATTGAGTCAAGGGCCAGGTGAAGTAGTACGCTTTGGAGGTGTCGAAACCAGCCTGCTTAGGATCAAGATTGCTTCCAGCAAGGCCAATGTAGAAGTGTCCCCATAGCGTACCATTGTGCTGAACAGCTGGCGGAACCGTAAACTTTGTCTCGATCGTCCGCTTATCGGACTTGTTGCTAAGATGAAAGTCCTTCTCCTGTAGTACAAGGTATTGTTCGGGGACTTGCGAAATGGGAACCGGATTGAACGACTGGGAGAGGGTCACGGTAATATCGACGTGGCTGTCTTGAGGCCAGATGGGCGCAATGTTCTTGGGGATGTTACGATATATCGCGCCCTCATTGAGCTCCTTCGGGCGAAGCTCAAAGGGAGGGATGCCCTCAACGTTTCCAGGGACTTTGATGGCTTCGCCCGTCTCGGGGTTGGTGACAGTAACTCCTCGCTGGTCCTTTTTCAACGCAAAGCTGAGGGCCGAATTGAGGCCAAAGTAGATGGCGCCACCGAGAAGAAGCTTGTTGAAGCTGAAGCCCTGTGTATAAGTCACGGTCAGCATGTTGTTGCGATTGAGGATCTCTGGTTGGTGCTTTGCGATCACTTACACCTCCTCCTTCCTGCTGCTGCTCGCCTTGGCCCCGAGGCAAGACTTGTGCTTCGGCCATCGTGTCGTCTTTTTATGTTCAGTCGTGGAGAACAACAAACTCGATACACTTGACAGAAGAAGCCTTGAAAAACACTACCTTGATGCTGAAGCCAAGGTTGTTGGTTGTTGCAGCTGAGGCGAAATGTGTTTGGTCGGCCAAAGTTCCAGAGGTTGCGCCCAGATGGAAATCCCCTCGCCTCCTTGACAGTTGACGTTGACGTGCTGCGGGCATCCATGGACGAATAGCGATTGGCTACTAGCACAGGTACCCCTGTACTACCGAGGGGCTTTTGGGGGAGACGGGCGGCCGTTGTCGGCTCGGAGATTGACCACGTTTGAAGATGCGCCCACTAAAAAGAGCTCAAGATACAGTACCGGTACCTACAGTGCATCGTGGGGCAGCCCGGAGATCATGGCACTCTGCCCCTCCACGAGTGCATACTCTAGATCCTGTGAGTTAGATAGATCGTTGGTGTCCAAGACAGTGCTCACGATGGAAGATCCGTGCTAGACTCTGCTGGGAATCGCCTGGTCCTGCCAGAACAAGCCTTTTGCAAACCTCGTCTGTCCAGCTGACTTCTCCTAGCCATGTCACTGCCCAGTAGCAGGCTCGTAGGCGGCCGTTTGAGTGGCACAACTTACATGACTACTGGGGACACGGCCGCAAGCAGCAGCTCCAAAGACGTGGCTCCCGTCGCTATCAATAGTCTGATGGGTCGTCCATAAGGTAGTGTTTGTGTTTGTCAACTTTTAGTTACTGGGCATCATCCATATGACCCTTCCACGTAAACTTCTTAAACCTTCTATTCCTCCAACTCTCTTTTTGTTCTTATTTTCTTGTTGGATCCTCGATTCAATACTTTGACCTTTAACTCATCTGGAACCTTTCTTTGTTAGATAGTCCCACCCGTCAAGGTCGGTCGGTCGGTCGCCACAACATACTCACCGAGACAAGCGTTGTTAACCGCCTCCGTCATTATTCTCACTCTTACATCAAGACAAACAATTCAAGTTTTAGGAAACTTGACTTTTCTTTTTAACCTCACTTTGGATTCTTCCTGGAACAAACTCTCAACTCACACTCGCACAACCTTCTACCTCAACGACAACTCAACAAACTAGTTCATCATGACTGCTGATAGCACTATTCCCTCGCAGGCCGCCGTTGCCGCGCAGAGCAACACATCAAACGGCCACCCGCGAACCAAGATTTGTGTCTACTGCGGTGCTGCTCCTGGCGCGAGTCCCGCTCATATTGAAGCCGCTCGCGCACTTGGAAAGGCCATGGCCGCCAACAACATTGACCTAGGTGAGTCACTTCCCCAAGGCGGTCCACCGGGGTCCCGAGCATGACCGCGCGGGCCGCCGACCGCCGTCTTCAGGATAAGCCCCCGACATAACTCGGAAAACTAACAACATACAATAGTATACGGAGGTGGAACTGTCGGACTCATGGGCGAAGTGGCAAAGAGCCTCTGCGCCATCAACGGTCCGGAATCTGTTCACGGTATTATACCCGAGGCGTTGGTCAAGTTTGAGCGAGACGGCACTTACGGAACCGTCAATGAGCACAACCACATCGTGCCTGAAGAGTCTGTCTATGGACGCACAACTGTCGTCAAGGACATGCACACACGAAAGAAGCTCATGGCTGAGGAAGTTTTTGCTGGTGGTCCCGGCAGCGGCTTCATCGGACTGAGCGGCGGATTTGGTACCATGGAAGAGATCTTTGAGACGACTACTTGGAACCAGCTCGGAATTCATAACCGCGGTATTGTTCTGCTCAACATCGAGGGCTACTGGGACGGTATCGTCCAGTGGATGGATCGTGCTGCTGAGCAAGGCTTTGTGAAGCCTGCCAACAAGGACATCTTAGTTACCGCTGACACCCCTGAAGGCGCTATCCAGGCACTGCGCGAATACAAGGTCTCAGATGCCATTTACCAACTTCAATGGGGCAGCCAGTAGGCGATTTGATTTGAGGCGCTGGATCTGGATCCGGTTTAGAATTGGATATGGGAGATGACTAGGTGTTATTACGGTGCTTTATGGATAAATTTTTACTCCAGCATATCTAGGATAGGATAGACAGGCTCCCCCATGAATAGACGAACTGATGACCCAACACACATTGCTCTGCTTTCAACAGATCATACGTGAGACCCATGAAATGCTGCTTTTGCAGCGCTTAATTGTACATGATCTATTTAGCTAGCAACCCGACGCCACGTGTATCCGCTTCATCATTTGTCGCACATTTAGCTGTCGACATCCATGCCTTCACCCTCGCCTTCCTCTCCGCCGCCTTGGCTCTCACCAACGCTCTCAATCCATGGCTGCACCTCGAATCCATCGTACAGTTTGAAAGGCTCGACTTTCTTCTTGCCGTCCTGTGTGGTGATGCCCACCACGCCGACTGATGTGTTCTCTACCGTCAACTCCTTGTCCTGAACCAGACTCTCCTTCAGGGCCTTGAGGCCGTGCTTGACCAACTCCTCTCTCGAACAGTCGGCGAAGGCATCGATGTTGCGCTCGAGGTATGTTCGGGCCATTTGGCTTCGCGCGCCAATGGCAAAGGCAAGCATCTCCTCCGTCATGCCTGAAGGCTGGAACTCGAACAGGTGGGGTCCACGCTCGTCAACACCCGCGACTAAGAGTCCGACACCGTACGGTCGCTTGCCATACATCTGAGTGTTGATCTGAGCCTTCTCGCCGATCATGTCGACGAGGGATCTGAGGGGGATGGCGCGACCGTAGGTGAGTCGGTGGCCTAAACACTGCTGCTTCATGAAGTTGGAGAGGACGCGGGCATCGGAAGTTAGACCGGCGATGGCGATACCGGCATGTTCGTCGACGGTGAAGAGCTTCTTCTGGTAAGAGGAGAGTTCCTCTGCGTTTCGCTACGAAGACAAAAGTTAGCAACATATCGACTTGAAAGCTTATATGTAGTTATGGAGGGGGGGATGGCAGTACCTTGACAGCACACAGGACGGCATGAGTCTTGCTGGCGATACCGACAACGACCGAACCTTGCTTCACTGCCTCCGCAGCATATTCAATCTGGAATATTCGGCCCTGGGGCGAGCTTGGAGAAGGTAAGCTTTCTGAAGATGCTGGGGTAGAGCTAACAGCTTAGGTGACGTACAAGGTAACGGAATCGTTATCGTAGTTGTTTCTGAACATGATGAATTAGTGGCTGCTCGAGCAGCGTCGCGTCAGATGTGATCGGTAAGGGCGTGCAGCGAAGATCGTTAGGCGTGGAGGGGGGGTTGCGATGGTGAGCTTCGTTGAAAGGTGGGTTTTGGCGTTGGTTGTCAGTAAAGGTCGAGATGGAGTTGGGGTGATCAAGCACCAGGCAGCTCAAGCTTCGTAGCCTGTTGCGCTGGGACCTGCAGCCTCCTGTTTCTGCCGTGGATGACCCGCCACACCGCCTGCCGAAACGGAGAGCTTTCACGATGACATAGCATGTTTTGTTTAGCTTCCACAGCAAACGACAATATGAGGGGATTCAAATCATTCTGGGCTCTTTGATACCATTCTCCCGTACTTCGGGCTCGATTTTTATTTATGCTTTGAAGTGGTGGTATGCATGTGAGTCTTGGGTTTGAAGGACAAGGATTGGCCAACATTCTTCAGCGTTTGATCTATTATTTCCAAAAGCTTTGGATCAAGAAAACACTTGAAGGGTTAAGTTGAATCTTTACTTTATCGGCTTTCTTGCATATCCTTCTCATGCCTGAGAGGAGATAATCGGTGCCAAGATCCTCTCTTGAATCACCTGCGTTTGCCCATCCGAGGAACCTGATTTTTGACAGTCTCGTCATCTCTGGGGAACGCAGTACCATATTTCTGGCTTTTTCTGCTTGCATAGTTATGTATTAGCCAGGTATTTTCGTAAGAGCGTCATACCAGTACTCTCTTGTTTCCACACAAAGTTAATACAGTTTATTGTATTTGACTTATGGTGAAGATTCCTTGATGGGAATTCCCAACGCAATTAATGGCACTTGCCAAACGAAGGGATTTATATACCCTTGAGAAGGCCTTCGCCTGCAGGAATACAGGCCAGTCAGTTTCCATCACCCGCGGCGAGCGCCCTATTGCGGTTTCAGGATTCACTCATGGAACAATATAGATGCGGAATTATAGATAAATGCCTTCAAAACAGTTCAAGCATTGTGTCTTGATAGGTTCAAAATATCTGACAATACAGTTTATTAACCAGAAGTTTTCTTGACAGACCCAGCTGACATAGAAGCCAATTTACGAATGCTACATACTAGCAAGATGGCTTTATATTCTTAGAAGCAACCATCTTAGCTCCTTGGCTCTGGATATCTTTTTACCTTCCAAATTCAAGTACCTGGCTTTATAACGTGGATTATTACTTAAGGTTGTTGAGCTTAGATATGACCTGCAGAATCAAGTCTCATAGAACTGGCTTTCTCTACGGATACACACTATTTACACAATGGAAAGTAACAAACCCAGGCACAAATAAACTTGAGCGTTATTTGGCTTCCCTTGAGTTGATGAGCGGTTTGACTTCTGTACCTGCTTAGTGACTTGGAGCGGAGCCATCAGTTAGGTGTTTTTAGCCTTAGCGAATAATGATTGTAGTTAATAGCCATCACATATTATCACGCTCTCGAATTCTATTACTGAAACGTAATATCCATCGGTTTTGAAGTGATATTCCTGTACCCCTCATTTCTATGAATTTCTTCGTGTCAGAATAGAAACACTCATCGGAGTCATACGTTGAATATCGGATCCTGCCTATGGGCGTTTCTATTGGATGACTCATTAACTATGTATTATAAACGCAACTTTTTGACAACTCCAATTTTTTTACCCCTTCGCATATTCACACCCCTCATCCTACATACATCACATCAAACCATGCCTTCTAGATCTGAAATCACTTATTTTGGTGCAGGCCCAGCAGGTCTGCCGACGGACGTTCTCGAGACGGCCGCAAAAGCGCTTGTCGACTTTAAGTCGACTGGGCTGGGAATTGCTGAGCATTCGCATCGTTCAGAGCTGGCTACCAACATTATCAACGAGGCCAAGGCTGACCTTGCTTCTTACATTGACATTCCCGAGGATTATGAGGTTCTCTTCATGCAGGGTGGTGGCACTGGAGAGTTCTCCGCAACCTTGTACAACCTTGTCGGTGCGTGGGTGACCAAGAAGAAGGCCCAGATCGTGGCCAACCTTAAGGCGCCCGAGGACGATCCTCGCGTGGAGCAGGAACTCAGGAATGTCGTTGAGAAGGAGCTCAAGACGGATTACATCGTCACCGGTGGCTGGTCCCAAAAAGCTTCTGAAGAGGCCAAGCGGCTGCTTGGCCCTGAGCACGTCAACATTGTTGCTGATGCCCGTCAAATCAATGATGGCAAGTATGGCAAGATCCCCGAGGAGAGCGCCTGGAAGCTTTCCAAGGATGCTGCTCTGGTCTACTACTGCGATAACGAGACTGTCGATGGCGTCGAGTTTCCTGCTTTCCCCCAATCTCTAGCCCCTGGTCCCGACGGCGAGGGCCCTATTGTGGTGGCCGATATGTCTTCCAACATTCTCTCAAGGAGAATCCCCGTGCGAAACTTCTCCGTCATTTTCTTCGGCGCTCAAAAGAACCTTGGCTGCACTGGTGTCACTGTTGTGATCATCAAGAAGAGCCTTCTCCCCCCAAAGACTCCTCTGCCTCCTCCTGCCCTGCTCCGACGACTGGGTCTTCCTATTCCTCCTGTTATCTTCTCCTACGAGACTATCGCCAAGAACAACAGTCTCTACAACACCCTTAGCATCTTTGAGTAAGTATCTCCGTGGAATGAGAGTAACAACTGAGCTGACCATATCTAGCGTCTTCATTGCTGGACAAGTTCTCAAGAAGTTGCTTGGTACTTACTCCAACAAGGTTGAGGGACAGGAGGCCGTGTCTGCCAAGAAGGCTCAGCTCATCTATGGTGCTCTCGATGCCCGCCCTGATGTATACAGAATTGTCCCTGACAAGTCTGTTCGTTCAAGGATGAACATCTGCTTCCGCGTCACTAAGAACAGCGATATTGATGCAACTGAGAAGGCTTTCCTCAAGGAAGCCACTGCCCAGGGCCTGACTGGTCTCAAGGGTCACCGCAGCGTTGGTGGCATCCGTGCCAGCAACTATAACTCCATTTCCCTGGAGGGTGCCGAGAAGCTTGCCAAGTTCATTGAGACATTCGCTACCTCTTGAAGAATGACTGGGAGAAAGCATTGTATTTATGGCTTGATGAGTTTATGGAAAGTATGAGTTGCTTGTACGACGTCAGGGATAGAGGGTCAACCCAAAATGGAGGTTGTATTCAACATGCTCCATATGATAAAAGTAAAGGAAAAAAGAAGTCATGTTAAAACATACGTCAGAGACAACGTTGACCAGTGCTTCGTAATTCCATCTTCACATTGTGACTATAGTAGTTTCAGGGGATGAATACACTATACTTGCCATCAGTGGGCCCCTTGAACGCTACAATGGGTCAACCTCAGGCTTCCAGCTCACTTGAGCCAGTGAAAACTTTGGCCAACTCATCTCACTCATTTTACCTAGCAACGCCTCAAGTATTCTATCATGCTGATGCGATTGGATCTTGAATTAATCACAATAAGTCCAATTTCTCCCTGTAACTCACTTCGCCGATGCTCAGGCGCAGTCTTTGGCCGAGGAGACTCAATTGCGCTGCGAGTCCCGCCCGAGTCTCTATAAGCCACCTCATTTATCAAGACTTATCACCACAATTAAGATACCCCGTGACACGACAAACAAGGGCATTCTCACAACAGTCATTGCATACTCAGAATTCTGAAGCTGTATCTAGGCTTCCAACTGTGGACGACACGATTTATGCTCTATCGACAGCACAAGGACGAGCTGGTATTGCCGTGATCCGTATTTCTGGCCCATCATGTCTTGAAGTAAGCATCATGAAAACAATCTTGAATCAACTGGCTAACCAGGGCTATGATTAAAGATCTATAAGGCACTTTGTCCGTCTAAGCCATTGCCAAAACCAAGACATGCAACCGTGCGATCACTTTATGACCCACACCCTATTAATGATGAGCGGATTGTTCTGGACTCGGAAGCTCTTATTCTTTACTTTCCCAATCCCAAGACTGTAACTGGTGACGATGTCTTGGAGTTGCACATTCACGGAGGATCAGCCACTGTTAAGGCTGTGTTATCAGCCATCCCGCGATGTTCCGCTACGCATCGTATTCGATACGCAGAACCGGGCGAGTTTACGAAGCGTGCCTTCTTCAACGACAGACTTGATCTCGCCCAGATCGAATCCTTGAGCGACACGCTTGCAGCAGAGACCGAACAGCAACGTCGCGCAGCCGTGCGCGGTAACTCTGGCGCCCTCGGACGGCAATACGAGTCGTGGAGAGAACAGTTGTTGCAGGCTCGCGGGGAGATCGAGGCGCTGATTGACTTTTCGGAAGACCAGCACTTTGACGAGTCTCAGGCGGAGCTTTTGCAGAATGTCACCGCGCAAGTTGCTAAGATGCTACACAGCATCGAGCTGCATGAGCAGGGAAGCCAGCGCAGCGAGCTTCTAAGAAATGGCATTCGTATCGCGCTATTGGGACCGCCTAATGTCGGCAAGAGCTCTCTTATGAATCTCATTGTCGGACGCGAGGCTTCCATTGTGTCTGGCGAAGCGGGCACGACGCGAGATATCGTAGAAGCGAGCTTGGACATTCGAGGCTATTTATGTTCGTTTGCAGATACGGCAGGATTTCGATCTAGCAGCTCTCAGATGATCAATGTGGCTGAGGGTGGCGCAATTGGGTCCGTGGAAGAGGAAGGAATACGGCGAGCAAAACAGCGAGCTCTAGACTCGGATCTCGTCGTTGTACTCGTCTCAGTAGAGGAGAGCCCGGAAGGATTCTTTCTACAGTACGATGAGGAGACACTTGATCTTGCTGCAGGGGCAGAGGACTGTCTGATTGTCGTTAACAAACAAGATGCAGTTGGCAAGGAGGAATTTGAGAACCTTGTGCAGGATTTCCGACAAACTGCTCTATTTCGGCCCCCCAAGCTAGCGACGGCGGAGCTCGTGTCCATCTCATGTAAGGAGGCTCAGGCGGGGGCATGGGAGAGCAGAGACCCGGGCGGGATTCAGGCTGTGATCACCAAACTCGTGGGATCCTTTGAGAAGATGACGTCCATGCCCGTTGATCTTCAGGGCTTGTTGGGTGTTACGGAACGCCAGCGTCAGCTTCTCATCAAGTGTCGCCAGCACTTAGAGGACTTCATGGTGGAGGCTACTCCTGAGGAAGGCATGGACGCCGACACGGTCCTCGCGGCCGAGTATCTGCGATATGCTGCGGATTGTCTGGCTCGGATCACGGGGCGGGGCGAGTTTGGAGATGTGGAGGATGTGCTGGGGGTTATCTTTGAGAAGTAAGTTCTGACAGGTATTGTTGGACAAGATGCTGACTTTAGACGTGTTAGATTTTGTGTGGGGAAATAAGCGCCTTATATCAAAGATTGGTCGGACAGAAGGTTGGTGAAAGAAGTTGATTAACATGTTTCCGTCAAGGAAAGCTCTATAAGCAGTAATGCTGGTCTATGCAAGTTGAGAGGAGTCGAGTCAAATCGACCACCGGGGCCTGAGCTCGCTAGCTAAGAAAGAACATGAAAGGAGACTGGAAATGTGATGATGATGATGATGATAAGAAAAGGAAATACCATTCTATTTGCTCCCTTCTATGCCAATGACAATGCCATGCTTGCTTCTGTCTTTTCCAACTCCTGGTATGCGATGTGACGCTGCTTCTATAACCTGTATCATGCAAATGTTGATGCTGATGCTAAAGGGACAAAACTCCGTGGTAATGCCGAAGGAAAACCAAATGTCTAAACAGGAACGCCATATCCATGCTTGCGCTGCCGCTCTGTGTATGCCTTTGAGATGTGCTTGAAGAGTAGTATGCTTTACTCGTCATCATCGCTGGGACCATTGTAACCGGAGCGGCCCTTGTTGCCCTTTGAAGAGTCATCGTCGTCGGGGCTGTTGTAGCCAGAGCGACCAGAGTCACCCTCCTCAGGCTCGTTGTAGCCAGATCGGCCGCGGCGATTTGTAGGCTTGGAATCGGAGTCGTCGCCGTCCTTGTTGTATCCGCTGCGACCGAAAGAGCGGGTGGTGGGAGCAAATGTGAGAGTGAAGGCAGCCATTGTGAGTGTAGGAGAGTTGAGAACTGAAAGTAGAAGTTGTAGGGTTTAAGAAGTTGAGTGTTGGAGTGAAATCGAGGTTGTATAGAGTGTTGAGTTGGTGTGTTGTGAGTAGGCAATTGGAGTTGTAGAGTTTCAGAGTATAGATGCTACTCGATGGGACTGGATGATGATGGTGATAATGGTTGAAACCCAAGCCGGCAGGCATGACAGTTATATAACATACAGACTGGTCTCAGATATAGAACGAGGCACTGATAGGGAATCTCGGTAGGTGATGACAGCCGAGAGACGGTGGAAGCGGCTGACGCCTGTTCGTGTCGTCGTATCGTGACGATCAAGCACACCCTTAGCAGGGAACTACAAACCAAGATAGAAACACACACTAGGCTAAGGTACCTAGATTACAGTGCAGCGCAGCGCAGCGCAGAGTAAGTATTCCGCCCATGGAACATTCTCTCGCTTCTTCGCGGAAGCGGTCATCAACAGGTAGCGACACGACCCAAGGCTACCACCTCAGTGTCTCTCTACCAAACTGCGCCATGCCGCCCAGCTGACAGGGGCTGCATCTGAGCCGTGAGTGGTCGAGGGCACCATCGTAGGGCTGAGGATGCTCTGGGGACCTTGCAGTTGCAGGGGTTCACATCAAACGGTGTAAGTTAAATAGCCACCGGGGTGCGGAAGACGCGGGCCGCAACCAGTCAAGACGTTGCGTATTATTACAGAAGATCGGTGTTGCTTACGGGGGGCTTGGACAGGGAATAATAAGCCACGGGCCCCAAATAAACACCCCTGTCCATGTCATCTTCTATACGCTAGGTCCCCGTTCCTCCACGGGCTCTGCCCACAGATATTGAGTAGATAGTAGATGCTTTATTATTCGTACCATGATGGCAATGTTTGACCCCCAAGACATATAGCTTAGGAGGTATACCGTGAGAATTATCAGGGAGTACTTGTGGTGATGGTGGTGACGGACTTAACTTAGATAAGGTAGGTACCTACGTAAATGTGCAATCGTACTGCAGCATACGGATTTTGTTATTCGTATTGAGACCCCCGTCCTTACTATTCTGGAATCTTGATATTGCCAATAGCAATGGTACACTGCAGAAACGTCATCGAGGCTGATCAACGAGGCCGTATAATTGATTCCAAGCATAAATCCGATGCGCTTCGGATTCGGGCATGGATAAAGATTAGTTGCAGTTAGGCAGAGTAAGGACGGAGTCGGCGTAATGATCTCAATTCATCCCCCGGTTGAAGTTCGACAAATGTGTCTGTATGTGTTTGAGTGCGTGCGCGTCTCCGACCTCAAGGGAAGCAAGATAGAAGGCTTTTACCAAGCACAAACGGTTCGCCACATGGGCGTTCAGAATCAGATACGTTAAAAGGAAGCCTAAAACACAAGAATATTTACATGAGGCATCATGAGAGTGATTGAATAAGCATATTGCGTCAACTATTTTGTCAGCATCTTTGTCATTCCAAATGGCGGCTGCAGCCACAAAAGCCATGACGCGACTTCCCCATTGGCGTGCATCGGTCAAGCCCGTGATTTCCCTTCTTCGTTACTCATCATCAGCATCATCATTCAGCATGGATGGATGGATGGATGGCCGAGTCATCTTGATTCCGCCTTTCTTACCAACATCGTCTTGACCGAATACTTACTTGTCCCTTCTTATCGTGACTCATCTTTGTTTGCATTGACGATTACTAAAAAGAACCTGGCACAAGATGCAACACAGGTCACATGGCTCCTCTCGTGGGGGCAGAAGAATGAAACGTCACAGTTGAGACACCAGGACCGTCTTCTTGAACAGCCCCTTCTCAGCTTCTCACCTTACCATTGGGTCATCGGGAATCTCTCGTTCCGGGCGGCACATCATCTCACCCGTCCGCCGGCCGGTCTTCGCGGGCCCTCCCCTCCTCTCCCAGTGCTGCGGGCCCTAATTTCTGAGCATGGCATCCCTCTCTGATGGGTACCAAGACTTGACTGGGGTTTGCGATTCTCACTGAGATCTATGGTACCGCTCATTATTGGCCAGACCCCCAGACAGCCAAGTTACGTTGCTGTTGCAAATAACGAACGAGCTGAAATGTCAAATGACAACTCTGTCCCCTTGGCATTACCCCATGTTTACGTTTGTTTGTGTTATCAAAGGTAACACTTTGCAGTCGTAAACTCACATTTCACATCATACTATCCGACCTCTCAGCGCAACAAACAACCGCAATGGGACACCATCTTGGCCCTGCCACAGCATAGACATCCTCGTCAAAGATTAAGCGCTTTAAAAATAGAAGACCTGGTGTTATTGGACAATTGGCGCGCTGTCGCTTGGTCTGACTGCTTTTCGCTACTAGAGCCCGCAGCATAGCCTCAAACAAGCTCCAGATAAACCAATCACCAGGCCTACACGCTACACTCACCACCACAAGGCGTTCTTCCAGGAATCAGCCTTGCAACCTGGACTGGGTTCTACTGTTACCGTACCTAAGATACCTAAGCCCTAAGACAAGAACTATCTTCCTGTCATCTCGGTTGCCTCTGAGACATTACAGCCATTCAGATCCTAGCGCCTATCGTCTAATGTTTGTTTCGCTTCTCCAGCCTAGTCCCCTGAGCCATGTCTCGGGAAGGATTACAACGCCTGCCAAGTGTGCCGCAGGGGTTCTTACACTACGTACGCAGGTAATTTGCATATTGGAGCCTGGCCAGGTTGAGGAAATACTACAATCTGTCAACTTCAAAGAATGAGATAACTCTAGGCTTCGGCTCCAATGCCAAATATGGTTACATCTGCGTCTTACACGTTTCGGCAGCTACTCCAGGTCAGAAGCAGACAGACTAATACTATGACTGACAACCTGCATTCGCATCGCGACATTACTCACCCTCAGACACGCCCCGACTCTTGTGGTATGATCCCGCTGACATTAATTAGACAGAATTTCTTTTTCAATTCATCAAAAGCCCTCGGCCGTTTGAAGAAGTTCCGCCGACGCTGCTAAACGTTGACAGCCTGTCGATCTGGTATGGGCACACGGACCATAGTCATTGATCTGCAACCAGGGAACCACGACAAGGCACTAAGGATCAAATCACAGCCATCCGACGCACACAGTGACAGAAATTAAGTTTTGGAGGCTCTGTCCCTGTCTTACCCAAAATGGCACAATATTTCGAACCTCGCGCTCGGGCTCAGCGCCCCCAACACCAATCTTCACATGGTTCGAGGATGCGGTGCGAGCCGCGGGAATGTATTTACGATGTCTTGGCCGTGGCCATCGGCCAACCAATGTCCAGCATGCTCAGTTTGGCATGCCTATATATGCACACCATCCTATGTCAAGGCAGCCTTGCACGACCTTGGTACATCCTTCACAGCTCATCCCTCACATGAGCCTCCTCACTGGGGTCATCCATAGCCATGATCTTGACTACGAGGCTAGTCCATCCAGTGAAATGCTGTGTTCGCTGTCCGGCGCCCGTATCTGGGTTGTACTGCTCCCAGGCAAAGCCTGTTTCCTCCCAACTCTTGTACACCGTGTCGACAAGATTCTTGCGTAGTCGCGAGAATAGATCCTTCGCCTTGGCTTGGTAGGGACCTTCCTGCGAAGCGACATTCTAGGTATGCTTGTTAGCCTTTGTGCTACTTTGCCGAGGGGTCTATGGGGGATCTTACGCGAAGCTGAGATACAGCTAGGTAGTTGATGGGCATCCAGACAGGGCTGCGCCAGTAGTTCTCGCTGGTGCCGTAGAACTCATCCTGTCTGCTCAGACTACGGATGCCATGTGGGCTCCACAGGTGCTCCTCGTCGCCGATAAGGTCCAAGACCTTGCCCAGCTTGGGGTCGTCGGCCTTCATAAGACCAACCAGGAAGGGGAACAGGGAAATGTAGCCTTTGTGGCATACGAGCGAATGTTCTTCGTACTCGTCGATCGTTGCATCGCAGTAGCAACCTTCCTTGTCGGACCAGTGAAGATCATTGAGGTTGTGCTCAATCCCGTCCAAGTTTTTCCTATACTCATTCACGTCTTCGGCCATGCCGAGGGCGTCGGCGATGTTCATTAGAGACTTTGTCATGAGTCCAACCCAAGACATGAGATCGACATGCAGCTCGCCAGGAGATGGGGGCTGAGGTCGGGGGTAGTCATCCAGGCCGCTGGTCAGGATATGGGATTCGGTACGGCCCCTCCATCGATATGCCTCCTTGGTGGAGTACGCCTCG
The DNA here is from genome assembly GCA_013184455.1 of Fusarium continuum. Lineage (NCBI taxonomy): Eukaryota > Fungi > Ascomycota > Sordariomycetes > Hypocreales > Nectriaceae > Fusarium > Fusarium continuum. The sequence goes on from JABCKB010000479.1 coordinate 52,884, forward strand.
CGATCGTAGCCCTTGATATCACCACGCTGCGTCTTGCGGAACCAGTCATACTGACGTCTCAGAAGGGGATACAACTTTCGTAGATAACCCTCACCGAGCTCGATATTGTCGAGGTGAGCGGTTTGCAAAAGGTCCGTTCCCAAAATGCGCTCCTTTTCTTCAATCTTGGTACCGTTTGAAGCGCGGAGGCGCTCCATGAAGCCCTCAATGATGAGGAAGAGTGTTGGGGGGTTGGCGTAGTGAGGGAACTGGACCTGAAACTCGGGAGGTACCTTGCTACGGGCTTCGTGACCCAGGATCTGCTCACGAGCGATCCAGCCATCGTCATCCATGGTGTTGTACCAGCTTTTGACGATATCAAGTGTAAGGTCGATATCCCAGTCCGCGATAGGGATGAGGTGGAAACCCTCATCCCATAGGAACCCACGAGGGAAGAAGGGACGAGAGGGGACGCTGGTGAAAAGCTCATAGGGACCCTCGAGTTCTGGCTTTGTACGAGCCTTGGCCTGTGCGGCCTCCTCCCAGAATCCCTCGTTCTCCTCCTCGTACTCAGGCGCATAAGAACGGTCGATGATCTGGTGGCCGTGGAAGTATCCGATGCCGCCAAGGAGGTTGGAGAACATGCTCTTGCCGAATTTCTTGTATTTCTCGGCTGTAAAGGGCTCCTTCAGCTTGAAAGTGTTTGCGAAGCGCTCGTTGAAGGTCTCGGAGGTCTTCTTGATCTGTTCAGTGATTTCCTCAGATGTAAACTCCTTTCCACCGGAGCCTGACGAGAAGATAACGTCGAACTCGAAAGGTCCCTCGAACGTCTTTTCAACAATCTGGACATTGCCCTTGCCCGGCGCGTGGTTGATTCGGTATACCTGCCACGGCGGCGGAGGATCATTCTGGTCGGCGTTCTCTTGGACAGGTGAGATGGCGTCCTGAAGCTGCTTGAACACAACGGGCTTTCCCTGCCAGGTAAGATCAGCGGGGACGTCGGTGCTCGCAACGATAGTTGTATCTCCGTGTCGGTCCTCGAGGAACTTGTGGCCCTTGGTAGGGTGGTCTCCAGTACCCTTTGTGATGAGGAGCTTGTAATCTCCCAACACCTTTGAACTTCCTTTGAAAGTGACATCTTCTTCAAACCCGAACTTTGTGCCTTCACCCTCAACCTCTAGTTCACCTTCGCCGTCCTGGGCAATGTAGTAGAACAGCATAGTCCTGGTGTTTTTGGGTGCACCGTCTCGAAGCTCACCCTTGATCCGCGCAGCCCAGCTGCCTCCGTGATTGCCACCAGGGATCTTCACAAACGACGTTGTCAAGTCGATGTTGTTGCCCTTGTCATGGATGGACTGCACTCCACCAATACGGGCATCGTACTCATCCCATCCATAGCCGTGGATATCTTCTCCTTGCTCACAAGTATACCGGAATCCTGGATGGCTAGTGTCAGTGGAATTATCCGGCGTAGCCCGCTATTCCACATACCGTTCTGAATATCATGGTAATTGTCAACTTTTCCCCACATGAGTCCTGTCCATAGGGCATCTGGCGTTCGTGGCCGCACACCAAAGTATAAATTGGACTTGTAGGGGCCCCAAAAGAGGCTCTGGTTGTTTTGGCGGCCGATTTCTGTTGTCAGCACAGAGGATGGCTCGTCTGCGGCTGAGGCACCCAGAGCGAGTGTCGCTGCAGACACCCAATGGGCTATTCTCACCATTATGATTGGAAACAGAACAATCTTGAGAATTTATTAGAAGATAAAAACCAAGGGTCGTTCTTCGGGGGATAGTTTATAGAGAAAATTCACTGCCGCATTGGGTGAGTTGCATTACATGCGGGTGAAGCTCCAGAGAACACGTTGGAGCTGCGAGTTGATAATGACGACGCAAGGCTGAAGCTTTGGAACAAATCTGGGGTCCAGTTGGAGAGCTCTGACCAATGAGATAACTTCACCAGCCACCGCCACTTCACGGCGCAACCCACTTTAAAGATGTTCGACTCAGCCTTTCCAGAACTCTACAGAAGCCTCTTCGAACCTTGATTTTTAGATAACACCAACATTGCACCTACATTACCCGCATACACAATTTTCAGGCCATACAAAATGGGTGACCCGAGACGCAACAGACGACCGGATAGTCGTCAAATGTGGGACGATTCCGACAGACGCGATAGGCGCGGAGGACGTGATAGGGATAACGACCGCGGCCGCGATCGCAGAAGTTACAGGTCACGATCGCGCGAGCGCCGTGGACACAGAGATCGATCAAAGTCTCCGGATAGAAGAAACAGGGATCGCGATGGAGACAGGAACCGACCTAGGGATCGAGGCCCGCGATATCATGATGATCGAGACAAGAGGGACAGACGAAGAGTTGACGGAGAGGAGGTGCAGCCAAGGCAGAGGCGTGATGATGATAGGGATCGACGAGGTATGCACTTCTACTCATTTTCAAGGTTATCTGATATTAAAATTTCACACAGGTAAAACCCGCCGTTCTGCGTCACCACGCTCGCGCAGCCCTTCTCATGATACAGCCCTCCCCACACGCTCCCGCCTCGAACAACCAAAGCGTCCTGCACCTCACATGTCCTTTAACGTGGGATCTCGCCCCAGCCCCTCACCACCTCCTCCTTCACGCGCCTCACGCGAAAAAGAGGAAAACAACCACTCAGAAGACGGCCAGGCGTCGGACGTGGAGGAGGACCCCATGGAGGCAGAAGACGAAGATGTGGCCGCCATGCAAGCCATGATGGGCTTTGGCGGGTTCGGCACGACAAAGAACAAGAAGGTTTCCGGAAACAACGCAGGTGGTGTGCGAAAGGAGAAGAAGACCGAGTACCGCCAGTACATGAACCGAAACGGTGGCTTCAACAGACCTCTGAGCCCGTCTCGATGAGAAGGTTGATTTTTTGAGGGCGTTGGTGCGGTGTGACTTACGATATCCCGTGAGGGCATTCAAGCGTGCTTAACTTAAGGTTATTCTAGATGTATAGTTTACTCGGACAGGGCGTTTTAGGTGAGAGTGAGGAGTTTTACAGGAATTTTATGCTTAACTTTTGCAGGTGCATCGTGATATGCACGCAACGTCAAAAGTTTCTCATCAGAGATGACTCAACATATAAATTGCAGGTTCGGTCTCATTGTTTTGTCTTTCTGTTCTTATTGTATTCGATTCTCTCAAAAGAATCTCGAGGCCATCCCCCGGCTCATTCCTAGCTATCACAAACCATCCTCAACTACCACCACAAATCTACAGTTCATCATGGACGTCGCAACAATACCAATAAATCACCTGCGATCATACTACGACGACCTTACGCCATTTAAGGCTTACTATCTAGCTTTTGGGCTATCAACATCAGCCACTTATTTCTCTCTCATCACACTGCGCAACTGGATATGTCGACCAGCTACGCCTACGCCCGAGGAGGTCCTACGTCGCCTGCGGATCGAGAGGCTCATCGAACTTCCCGAAGACAACACCGCCCAAGTCTCATTTGAGTCAGTCCAGGAGACTTGCGCTCACTCTGATCGTCCAGGCGCGTGGTTTACCTGTATTATGTCTCTGTCCATCGGTACGCTCCTCGCGGCGAAGATCGTGGATGGCGTACGCCCGGACTACTACGAAGCTCACCTCCAATTCTTCTCGGTCTGCTCGCTCTTGGCTGTGTTTATTGGACATGCCGCTGCTCTTACCGACATCGTCTTTCAGTGCACAATTCTTGTCGGCGAAATAATCCTCGGCTGCATGGGTCGTCTCATGGATTTTATCATTATCCGGGGGCTTTGACTGTTCTCCCCGAGGATGAGACAGAGCAATACAGCAATGAGGATCTTGAGGAGAAATCGAACAAGAAGGAGAAGGATTAGTAGGTAGGTTGCCAACGCATGGACCTGCTGAAGTAGAAGCGACTGCGAAGACGGCTGCGCTCTCCGAACCAGACGAGATGTATGAATAATTACCCAGAAGCAAATGATCTTGGCTAGGCTCTGTGATAATTAAAAAAATATCGGGTTAAGTAGCCCCTTGGCGGGATCTAGTGGTTCATGCCTGTGGAAATCTCACTCATAACGAGCTGGAACACGGCTGGCATTCAGTAGCATTCATCACAATAACAGACACAGATTGTTCAAACACTTTCTTCCACTGTATGTGCTGGTGTAGACATTACGTATAGCGCGTGCAATACATACAAACGCGGCCTCTCCCTTCTCCCCCCCTAAACAGTTCCCAACACCATTGGTATGCATGTCGAATCACAAACACCGCCCGTCCTTCTCGTCCTCATGCCTTTTCTCCTTGCTCTTCCTCTGCGACACCTTCGTTTGCAGTCGTTGCTCTAGGTGTTGGTACATCATCTTCTATAGGCGCTTCCTCCTCCTTTGGCGGCTCCTTAGCTGCCTCTTCTTCCTCTCCCTTGGGTTCTTCCCTGGTTTCTTCCTTGTGCTCCTCTGGGTTTTCTTCCGGTTGACTTGCTGTCGTCCTTTCCCTTCGCCGTCTTCGCAACCTTCTTTCTTCCTCTGCTGTTTGACGCCTGGCTTTTCGAAGGGTTTCCCTCCTCTCGGGATCATTGTCGTCTGCGCCGTCACCTCCACGCATACCTTGTAGAAGAGCTGCTGCTCGGTCGGCAACATCATCTCCTCCTTCACGAGGTGATGAGAGGCCAGGACTGAGCATGTTTCCATCCTCGTCGGTGGGTGCTTCCTGGTTCTTGAGGCCAGCCTCCACCTCTGGGATCTCGTCGAGGTCTGGAATCTTCTGTCCTGAAGCGACGCGGACCTGGTGACGATCCTTGAGCCGTGCTCGCCTTCTTCGGTCTCTCTGATCCCGAGCTTGGGGCGCAGCTGCACGTAGCTTCTCGAGGAGAGAGTCCATGGCGCCTGTATTGGACGGGGACGTTGGCCCGGCCTCGGTGTTGACGTTGCTGAGCTTGAGCTGTGCCGCGTGCTTTCGCTTCATTGACGCCTCGTTGCGCTTCCTCGTCTCCTCTATCTGCACGTTCTTCTCGCGGGATTTCTTCCACTCTCCCACAAACAGCGCCAATTTAGCAAAGAAATCCCTGCGGGCACCATCATCGGCGGGGTCTTCGCCATAGAATACCATGATGTCCTTGTATGTCCTCATCATCTCTTCCAGATACAGCTCCATCTGCTCAGCCTTCCTCCTGGCTTCCTTCATGATGCGCTGAACGACTTGACTGACTCGATCTTGGGGATGGAACTTCTTGGGGTCACTCAAGTTACCTGAATCCAGAGACATCTGGATGTTTCGAATATTGTCGATGTACCTCTTCGCATCCGCCTGAAGCTGCTCAATGTTGATCTTCTGCACCGTCATGACGCCGTTGATGTCGTCTGCAAAGGTCTCCCACTCAGGATACTGGTTTCGTACAATACGCTCCACGAGATCGGCCAACGTTGACTCGTTCTTGTCATCCTTGACCATACCCAATCTTGCAAGAGAGCTAAGCTTGAAACCACGAGCCTGCTTGTTCGCATCATTCATGTAGTTACCGATATCCAAAATAAGACCAAGAACGTTCATCAACGAAACCGAATCGCGGAGTGACTCGGACACGGTAACAACTTGGCGAATCTTGTCGTTAATTTCTTCGTACTCCTGCTCAAAGCTTCTAGTGAGAGCAAGTGCCCTCATTCGACTCTTCCAGTAGTGATGTAGCTCAAAGGCCGTGTAGAGATAAAGCTGATCTTGACGCGTAAGCTCTGAAGGATCATGTTCACGGTCCTGAGTCTTAGCCTCAGGACCAGTCCAGTCCTTGCTGTACGGCGCCATTTGTTTGGCAGTGTTGTCAGGAATATTGCATAGATCATCCTTCTGCAAGAAGTCCATCACGACAGTGTTGTCTAGAATATCTGTGTCACAGTGAATAATCATCTGCACAATCTTTTCAACAGGATGTTGTGAAAACTTGGCAAACGCGATTTCTATACCATGTTAGCACCCAGGCCGCATACAAGGCAGCAATTAACTTACCGTAAGCTTTGCGGAGATCTGAAGAAATGATTTGCTTCTTGTCATCCTTCTTAGAGGAGCTTCCAATACCAATCTTCTTGATCTCCTTGGCCATGAACAGTTTCTCAACCTCGTCGAGAATACCTCTCTTGCTGAGCTCCTGGTACTTCTCCTCTCGAGCTTCCGCAGAGGGAGTATGGGCCGCCCAATGGCTGGTCTCAGGAGCATCTACCTTGTCCCAATGCAGAGCCTTGAGCTTCTTTTTGGGGCGAACAACAGGCAGGCCAATACCCGGTGCTGCCGCAAAAGCGGGCTGCCGCGATAAATAATGCCCAGACATTGCGCCAGGCAATGGAGGAGGAGGAGGAGGGGCCATACCCCCAGCACCAGGTAGAGGAGGGG
>JABCKB010000480.1:0-69187 GCA_013184455.1 Fusarium continuum
ATTAGTAATATAAGAGAAAGAAAATAAGGGTATTTACTAGGAAAATTAGTAGGAATTACCCTAACTGCTTTTTTTGCTTTTTCTGACTTTACTAGGGTGCCCTATTATATATAGAAATTAGTGTCTTGGCAGGATAAAACTTTCTGGCCCGACCTCTGTATATCTAACTAAAATACGAGTGAGTAGTCACTTGTTCCTACATTCAATGGGCTTCGCATAAACTACAAAGGCCACTGATGGTGTAGTTGCGTGGGTGTCCGTAATCATCGGTCATAATCACCGGCCACGCAGAAAACTTAACAGGACGCTCATCACCAGAAAACACTTCTATAATGCCATGACCATGCCCTTGACTTTCAACTTCTTGTCTTGTGCAGATTGTCTAATTGTCTATGTTAGATCCTACCCTACGCATCCAACAATCCGTAATCATCATATTCAACGCCAGTGAATGCACATAACCAAATATTTCCTGGATCATCCAACGCCTTCCACTCGTTCCCGGCTCCTTTTTTCTTTTTCTTTCACACATATAACACAAGTTGTGAGTTGACTCATTATTTTAAAAGTCCCACACTGTACATTCTCGCGGCGGCGGCAGGTCTGGCATCATATTGCCCTCAAAGTTACCTGTCTGTGCAAATGCCATCCATTGAGCTTTGGACTTGTCATCGTACTTCTCAGGAGGCAGCTCTGTATCCGCAGAGTATCCTGGGGGGCCTTCTGGGAACCAGATCCGCCGCCACGTCCCGTCAAATTCTCGAACTCCAGGCTTGTCGTCCTTGTACGTGACTGATTTGCCCTTGAACATGGTGAGTCTGCCATCCATGCTCTTGGAACTGTAGCTTTCAATTGGCGGATGCTGTCTACTGCTATTAGGCGGGTATGGGTTCCCCGAAGATGCAGCAGCTGGTTTCTGAGATTGCGATGAAGCAAAAGGGTTTGAGGCAGCTGATGTAGCATTTGAAGCTGAACTGAAAGGATTCGCTGGTGGTTGTGAAGGTTGGCCAAACGGATTGCTAGCTTGCAGCTGGTTATTCTGCGATGCGAAGCCATTAGACTGAGGTTGTGAGGGCTGACCAAAAGGATTGTTTGCGTTTTGGTTCGGTGCCGCATTAGAAGAACCGAAGGGATTGGATGCGGCTGGTGCTACTGCTGGCGCATTTGACGGTTGGCCAAAGGGCGAGTTCCCCTGTGCAGGCTGTGAAGGTTGTCCGAACGGATTCGCTCCAGCATTGTTCTGGTTGTCGTTGTTGGAACCAAACGGATTGGCGTTCTGGTTGTTCGCCAAACCACCACTAGGAGCACCAAAGGGATTCGCTGCCGGAGCATTGTTGTTGTTTCCAACAGCCCCGAAAGGGGTAGGGTTGTTGTTTGTCCCACTCGGCGCTCCAAAGGGGTTCGGTTTCTGGCCAAGCTGGCTGGCTTGACCAAAAGCACTACCTTGAGCATTTGGCTGTGACGGTTGACCGAAAACACTGCCTTGTGTGTTTGGCTGCGAAGGCTGGCCAAACGCTGGTGCGCCAAATGGGTTGGGCTTCGCACCTAACGCGGAGGGTTGGCCGAAAGCAGAAGCTGGCTGTGATGGTTGGCCAAAAGCCGAGGGCTGAGAAGGCTTTCCAAACGCTGAACCGCTCTGTCCTAGTTGTGAGGGTTGTCCGAAAGCTGACGGCTGCGAAGGCTGTCCAAAAGCCGAGCCTCCTTGTGCTGGTTGCGAAGGTTGTCCAAATGATGGCGCTCCAAAGGCGCTTGGTTTGGCGCCGAGGGCTGAGGGCTGTCCGAAGGCACTTCCACCTGTCGACGCGCCGCCTCCAAAAGGGGACGAGGTGTTGTTGTTGTTTGATCCGAACGGGTTGGGCTGAGATCCAGTATCGGCAATGGTCGATTTGGGTCGCTTTCCAACGAGAAATTCCCCAAAGGGAGCTCCCTGTGTTCCCTCCTTGCAAACGTCCTGTCTATTCGGATGGTTGTTCTCGGCGCTGACGATGAATTGGATAGCATCTTTGGCGTTGCGGACGGCGGCTTGCATTTGCTGCTGCGCGTTGGTGTATAGCTCTTGCGCTTCGCTCAGCTAGGGTCGCATGCAGGGTTAGCTTCGGCGGCAACTCAGAAGACCAGTTGACTATGTGCTCACAGCTTGTTGTTCATTTCCTGAAGCCTTGCCCATCATAAAGTGTAGTCGCAGCTCCTCGAAGCTCTGTTCGCGCGGATAACCTCCGAAGAGCTGCTCGGGAGCATCTCGCCCAGGCGCATATGCAGAAAGGATCCATTGCGGTACCTCGTTGGTCAAATCTCGTTCGATCGCTTCAACGGTGATGTTGTACTTGTCTGCTGAATCGTCAATTCGTGTCCTACTCATTAGGCCTCGGTGCTGAGCTCGTACCGGCTGAGCTCTGGCTGCTCCCTCCTCCTAGAGCTCCAAAGCGGTTCGATGTTTGGTTTCGATTAGGAGCTGGGTGCTCGAATCGGCAGTTGTCTAGATGCAAGTCAGTACGAAATCACGAAGATGAGAAATCGTGTGGGGAAATGATGGTCTTACTGCCATATTTGCAGTTGCCCTGCTGAAAGAATTTGCACAAAGTCATCTTGAATAGATGATCTATCTAACGTGCAAATGAATGGTTATTAGGTTTGAATAGACTCCGGCGTTGGGTCAAAGTCGCCAGGTTCCAAACTACCTCATGACGAGGAAGATTCTCCAGCGCCGAGTCGAGTTCGTCCTCTAGGGCTTGGATTGGATTCTTTGGAAATTGGTGCAAAGGTTGAGTTGAAGTGAAGTGAAGGAAATGAAGCTTAGACAATGGATGACCTCTCAGCCTTTCCCAGCCTCGTTGGGGCCCATCGCCCGCTGTTTTTTTGCGGACGCGATCGGGTAACTTATGCGTCCAGGGCGTCCGTGGATTACAGTGGGGCAAGGTGCGCTAAAGTTCACTGAATCACGGGCTGACTTCTGGAGCATTGAGAGCCCAACTTCATTGGAACATCACGACCGACCTGTGCACAATACCTATACCTAGATACCTGGTAACTTATCAGATGCTCAATTGCATTAAATTAGGATCGATGTGATCGGGTTTCGAATTTTGTTTTATTCATTCTTACTCTCTCCTCCTTGGTACTCATTCAGATGTTCATCTCATCATTAGACTTATGCTTTGCGCCTTGCACCTTTTCATTCCTGTCTTGTGCATAGTCCACTTCCCTCCTCCTCGAGGTACTAATATTTACAATCATATTTCCATGGTTTCCTATATGCTTTCCCCCCCGTCTCTTCAATGCTCGACCTACGTTGAGATATGTGCAGCCTTGCGAAACTCAATCATAGGACCGTTCTTAGCGCTCGTAAACGTATCAAACAACTGCATCTCACCCGGTCGGTGTCGACCCCATTCATTCTTAGGGTCGCCCTCAGCAGGATCCACGATGCCGATGGCCTTGCGCATATCATACAGGTACATGGTGCGAGCAAGTGTGTTTGTCATCTCGACATAGGCCAGGCCCTTGCCGATGCAGCCTCGAGGTCCAATGCTGAATGGGCAGAACGCGCTGGAAGCCAGAGCAACCTCGTCTTCAGTTGTCTTTTCGCCGGTGAGAGGGTTATGTGCACCGACGAGCCATCGCTCGGGCACGTATTCGTACGGCGAGGGGTAGTATGACTCGTTGTGGTGGATGGCGTAATGGGAAACGCCGACAACCGTACCCTCGGGAATGGCGCGGCCTTCGACGGTGATGCCGCCGGGGAGAACCTCACGGGGGAGAATACCGCCGACGGATGGGGAAAGGCGCATGGCTTCGTCGATACAGGCGCGGAGGTACGTGCAAGATGCTAAGGTGGCGCCCTGGCAAACCTCTTCAACATCGTTGAACTTGCTTCGAATTTCTTCAGTCACTCTCTCGAGGGCGCGAGGGCATCGGACGAGGTAGAAGAGGGTGGCAGCCATGGCCGTAGAGGTGGTGTCGGCTCCAGCAATGATACTATCACAATCTGTCAGACTGAGCCTTTCTTCAACTTGCGTAACGCAACATAGCTTACAGCAGGTTAGATTCGGACCAGAGCTCAGGAGTGCTAAAGCCCTGGCCAGTCTCGGGGTCGCGGGCCTTGAGGAGGTAGTAGAAGAAGTCACGGCGATCCGTCTCCTCACCGAGCTTGGTGCGCTCTCCGAGTTGGCCCTTGCTATAGGCCATATAGCGAGCACGGCCAGCAGCGAGTCCAGGGAAGAGGATCTTGTCCAGGTTGAGCTTATTGACGATGGGCATAGTTCCGCACTGAAGCAGAGTCAATTTTGTCTGCGCCGGGGCATGAGACAGAGTGTACTCACGAGAAGGTGGCGCGTCGTGGCAGCTTCAACGAGCTCCAGCGCAAAGCGGTTCGTCGGGCTCTCAAGCATATGGAACGCTTTACCAAAGCACAAATCACCGAGGATATCCATAGCGAGGTAATTGCACCAGTCACTCATCCTGCGAGGCTTGGTCCAGCCCTTGGTCTCTTCAACAGAACCATCCATCATACCAATCTGCTCGCAGAAAGTGCGAACATTGCCCAGAACATATCGCTGCATCTCCTTGATGGCGCTCTCAGAAAAGGCCTGGGACATGACACGGCGCTTGCGGGCATGGACTTCCTTGTCACGCGTATTGTGCGTGTTGGCAGTGGGATGAACAAAGGCATTGTAGAACTCAGCCTTGCGGACGTTGATGCGGAAGCCGTAGATCTCCTTAAGGGCCCTGTTGGAGTTGAAGCAGAGCGAGTTGGGGCCGAAGCGGACGACGGGGCCGTATCTCTGGTGCATGCGCCAGAACTCGAGTTGTCTGTCGCCCTTCCAGGCGTGGTAGAGCTGGTAGCCGTCTGTGATCTTTGCGATGAAGGGGCCTGGGTATTTGGCTAGAGGGTGGAAGAAGACTCGGTATACGACGATTCCAACGCCCTAAATGGAGGTCAGTCCCTTTCTCGTACCTGTCATACTGAGGAGGGAGCACTTACATAGAGTAATCCTCCTCCAACCAACAACCCCAGGTAAACCAACAAGTGTCTCAGGTCAACTGTCATCTTGACTTTCTCATTCACACACAGAGAGAGTCTCACGGAATATAAGTAAGAGATGGTGAACAATAGAAGAAGCACGGAAGTCCCGGGGAGTTATATAGCCTTATCAAGGAAACAAAGCAACCTGCAACCCCATGACCACCCTCTTCCTAGCCCGTCCTCCCGCCCACTTCTCAAGTTTTGCTGACTCCCTGGAACCCATTGGCGTGACGCTCTTAATCGGTTGGCGGCGGCAAACAAAGCCTGTCAACAATTACAGCTTCTTGGAGGTGGAGGGGTGAAGTGCTCAGGCGGCTAAGTTCGGATTGGAAATGGCGGAACTGTGTTGGATCGCGGAGAATTGAGAGACTGCGGGGGAGATAAGTTAAGTTACAGAGAAGATTGTGGGGTTTTGGGAGTTGGAGTTGGGGGAATTGTTGTTAGCTTATCACTCTTCAAAGAAATTGGTATTGTTTCTCGTAATGTAATGATTGATCCCAGCTATTTCTAAACAGTTGACCTCTGATGTTTACTCCATCATTGAGGCAGATCTAACTTATTGGTACGATGATAATAATCCGTCCACGTATTGTTCTAGCTTCTATAACTCCTTCATCATTCCCCCTTCTCGTATGTGTTGGATGTCACAGTGATATCACACACAATAACTGCATTGCAACGTCGTTGGCATATGACAGACAATGCAAAGGGCGTTTGCTGTTAGTCCAGCCTCCATCATCTTAAGCCTCAATCAAGGTCACCTGCCATTTCTGACTTTCCTCTTAAAGCACAGTCAGACGCCAATCGTTCCTCCAAGCTAACTTTAGCAGGCTATGTAGGTAAGCCAAGGTCGTTTGTTGCCTTGTCGCTTGTGCCGTCATACCTGGCTAAAAGGTGAACAACATGTAGAACGTCAACCATTGTCCGTCGCCTCGGTTTTGTCTCAACCCGGCACTTACAGGTTCAGTGCCGCTCAACCAGCGGCCCTGTTCCCGTCCTGCGGAATCAATGACCGTCTATTCTTTCCTTGGAAATATCAAGCCAGTAGGGGGCTTGTTTTCCCTGCTACGCTTGCATCATGCCCGATGATGACCGCGGCGTTGTGCATATTCGGCGGTCAAATGGGGTCCGAGAGTGGGCACGGAGATATCCTACTTCGGAGTGGGCACGGAATTTTACGACCACATACCTAAATCAACCTTGGTCGTGGTTCTTTTGCAAAAGAACACATTGATGGGAATGGATACGATAGGACAATGTTTTATTTGTCGTTTTGGGTCAGCTGGTGACCAATTTTCACGGTAAATCTAGTTGAGGGTCAAGTGATGCTTATTGCGACTCTGCTACTCTGTATCTATTGTATGATTCTGCGGTGGTTGACTTGGCCATCACCTTGTCACATTGGAGACTAGGGACTACTATATTAAGTAAACAAACACCGGAACAATGTCAAACTAAAGTATCATGCATCGACGCCACACAGCATTTACGTAGACGATTCGGGATTAAATGGCAAATATGCGACTGGTTTCTCATCGCCAGTCGGCCTACATGGATAATTCTGTTGTGGCCCCCAAGGGTCCGCAATGTAAATCAATATACTTACATCAGTTGCCAATCTACTTACAAACTCCCTACTTAAAGGCCTCTTTAGGAGCCTCTCATACATAAAGCATACCAATCAGAATATATAAAATAATTCCGCCGTGGAGAAAAATACCCATTAAATCACGGAAATTAACATTTCCGACCCTTGTAGCCAGTACGAGTTCCCCTACCCTATATATCTAAGTCAAGGCTCTGAGATTTCGTCACCATCAAAAACTTTGTGAATCCACAAGATTTCCAAAACATTATCCTCCAATAAAAAACATATAATAAGGATACATATTGTATGCACTAACGTAAAGCTCGTACACATAGCCACCGTGCATTAATCATTACCCATACTCCTCCAAATAGACAATAGCTTCTAGCACTGGCGACAGTCCGGTGCCAAAATGCCCATGATCGCTTAACTGCAATATACAGCTTAGTTGAAGTACCTGGGCTCGTCAAACACATGATATCTGTGCTCCCGGACACCCTCACCCCGGAACATGGCGGGGAACCTCCACCCTTCAGGTACGTCCTTCTCCTGCACGCGGTGGTTGCGCTCCTTATCCGACTGGGCCTCCAGCTTGGCAATCTCCTCCTTTGACTCGGGGATTCTGAACTTGGCAACCTGTAGCTCAGTGTCGGTGATCGAGCTGCGACTGACACGCGCGTATCCTACACGCTTGAGGCGCTTGAATAGGATGTATTCACACCATCGATCCCAATCCGATGGGTCTACGTCCTTCATACCGGACTTCTCGCTTACATAGGTGTTGTAGTTACCCTCCTTTGGTTTCGTTACCAGGTAGCTAAGCAAGATTGCTGGCCGAGGGGTCGAGCCCATAAGCTCAGCGAGGTACAGAGACTGAAGACGTCGGTCCTCAGGATCCTCTTCCTGTCCAGAATGGAAGACGAATACATCGACAAACTGGCCATAGACGTCTAGCGTAGCATGGATGGCAGGGGCCAGCTCACCAACAGGACTAGGCAGAAGGTGATGCGTTGAGTTGACGATGGGGAATTTGGACAAGAGAGCGGCACCCCAGGTGTGCTTGTTGGGACCAGGACCATAGTCGACGTACATACCCAGATCCTCGGCAAGGAACTGTGTGGCATCTCGGTTGCCCATGATGATACGTTGGTTGTCGGACTCGAGAAGACCAATCACATCAATTTCCATCTCCTTAATAAGATCTCGCATGCGGTACTCCGACGCCCACATGTCGTTATCAAACGAGAAATGAATTGTCCATATACCGGCGGTGAGGATACGATCATCGGCATGATAAGGCTGATAATCGTTGCTGGGAAAGCGCCGGAAGGCCGAGATGAGGAATAAGATATTGATCAAGATGGTCGAAACTCCAAAGTACTTCCTTTGCTGGGTTGGCAAAGACCGTTTTGAAGGCTGTCGCCGAGGGCCAGAGGCGTTGATGCCGTACACGCCAGCACCGATACAGGTCATCATGGTATACATGATCCAGTCGGTATGCTCACGAACAAGCTGACCACCTGGAACAAAAGCATAGGCCACAACCCAAACATGGAAGAGGACCAAAAAGTTATAAATGAGGAATCCGTTACCAAAGGTCGTCTTGGGGTCTGTCTTGGCCGCATGGGTAAGGATGGGCACAGAATAGGCCATCAAGTAAGTGGCGAGTGTAAGAGCGCCATAATAGCCAGACCAGTGGCTGAAAAATGTCAGTACCATAGCACCGGCGGTGCCAATGATGTACGCGCCCCAGCTGCTTGCAAGTCTAGGCTGCCAGACTCCGCTGAATAGGCCCAACGACATGGCAAGAATAGTGAGCCAGCCATGAGTAGAGAAGTAAGGTCCGCGAATAGGATATCCCTCCCATCCCCAGAGGATCATGGTGCTGGTATCAGAGAGTAATGAGTGGAGGCCAAAGAACAATCCGGCAAGACCGAGGGATGCAAGGAAACTCGAGCTGCTCTTAGCAGGGGTCGTAGCCAGGCCGGCAGTCAGAGGTGCTCTCCGGGTGAAACGAAGAGCAGCCAAGATACCTAGCACAAGACCGGTGTTGTTCCAACCGCCGTTCGCAGCATGCATGATGGGCCAGATGGGGTTGTTGGTCCACCACGCGAATTTGGCAGTAGACGAGAGGATAAGACCGATCATCCAACCAAGAATCTTGGACTCAAGACGACCCTCGTGCACAGACTCTGCAAAGAGAGTGCCAGCCCAGCCCAAGCACGACATGAAGACACCGAAGCCAACGGTGAAAAGACGAACACTGGGCTCCTCAACTAGGTAAGCTGCAATGCCTGCAAGAGATAGGAGATGTACAGTGCGCAGGTTGTTTATCACCAGAGATCGTGCTGAGCGGCTAGCCAAGATAAAGGGCGAGACAGTGGTCATGACTAAAACTTCGTACCCAGAAATGCCCATGTACCACAGCGGGAAGTCTGACGTTGAGTTAGGAATACAAAGCGTCCGACCAGCAGTTTGGATAACTTACACCACACTACAAGTCCTAGACTGGTCAGAATCGTCCAGAAAACGTACTACGATGGGTCAGCAATCTGTTACTTCCCGTCTATGCATCTGAACTTACCCCATGATAGACTTCAGCAGCAATATCGAGTGCCTCGGGCCAGCTGAAACGAACAGCAAAGACGCCACCCGTTGCCTTTTCCTTTCTAAGGCTCGCGTTAATGACCGTTTTCTTCCCTCACTGCTCCAGCACTTACTCCTTTTCCAGGACAGCGGACGGGACTGATGATAGGTTCTCACTGCAAAAAACTTAGACGGTGGCCTTCAAACATTTATATTGGGCAAACGGCTGCTGTGGAAGCCAAAGACTATCTGGGAAGCCATTGAACGTACCCCTTGCTCGCACCCTTGACATCTCTAACCTCGATATCGAAGGTGTTGAAATCGAGCGCAGTCACAGCGTCAAATGCTACATCGAAGATAATTAAGGACCACTCGAAGAAGGCGTAGGTGGTGTAGGCTAATCAACAAAGTTAGTAGGCCGCGCAAGCTTAGATGTTAGATTATTATCTTACCTCCAGCTACGCGATGAACTTTGTGCTGAATAAAGAAGTAGATTAATGGAACGAGGGTGCCGAAGAACGCAGAGGCCAAGTATTTGCGATACTTAATGGCCTGGGGATTGGCGGGGCTGAGTGCGATACAGCCAGTCGTCCACGGAAGCGTCGCAACAATGTAAGAAATCATTAGAATATCATGCCAATCGTGGTCATCTGTAGAAGTGATATATGTCCATCCGCCGCAGGTTAAAGTTCGCAAGAGACCCATAACAGCAACAAATGCAGGCAGCTTCTGGCCGGGCTTTCGCGTGAGAAGATACCACAACCCGACGAGGGCAAACCGAGGACCTGTACTCTGTTAGTACGATGCGATGAATTTCCGACTCGAGTATCGTGTACCGGATGTAATGGCAATAAAGATCATGAAAAACGACCGCTCGGGGTATCGATCGCCAATCGTCGCCGACACCGAAGGAAACCATTCTTGCGGATAGCCGTAGAACTCATTCTGGACGATCTTATGATAGTGTAGGTAAACGCCGATAATCAATGCGCTGAAGAAAGCAGCTGGAGAGACACGCATCAGCTTCTCGATCAACCAAGATGCATCTCTGCAACGGGCCCGCATGCAGCAACATACTGTACGCGACGGCTGTATGCGCCCAACTAACCAAGCTTCCGTTGAAGCTAAGGACGACGCCGGTATCTTTGTCCTTGTATTTCGACGCCATTTCGACAGAGAGAAGGACTGAACAAACACTCTAGAATCCCATCCGGGAAATCCGGAAACCAAGAGTCAAGATCTGAACGAGCGACCGCGATAAATACCTAAGCATGAAAGTGGTGAGATTCCCTCTCGGACAACACAAACAGCCTCGGAGCTTTGGCGTGACCTCCACCGCGACGTAATACTTGGATTGTAATTGCACTGTGGAGCCACGACAGGGCAGAAAGCGCAGGGGACGGGGGGTTGTTTTCGGAAATCGAACTTTGACACTGGCCCGCGCGCCTTCCCGAGGCAAGTGAGAGGCCGGGGAGGGGAGCAACAATCGAACAAATAACTACCTAACTAACGGTGCTTTCCATTTCGGCGCACACCAGCGAGGCTGAAGGTGACCCGCAAAAAAAGTTATCGATCTGCCAGCCTTGCCCGCAAAAAAACCTTCCATATCCACCACAGAGGAACGAGTAGCCATACTTTTCTAGACCAGATACACCCTTCTTGGTCGCACAAACCTAAAATGGCTGGTGTCGCTGATAAGGCGAGATTCTATCTCGAACGCGCTGTGCCGCAGCTAAGGGAATGGGAGGAGAAGGAAATCTTTTCCAAGGCATGTCTTAGTCAGATCGTGGAAGTATTCAGTCAACTAATATTCTGTGTTTGTAGGAAGAGATTCGCACGATTGTCCAGAAGCGCAACGATTACGAACACAAAGTCCTCTCCCCCGGAAACAAGCCCTCGGAATGGTCCTCGTACGCACAATGGGAGCAGTCCCTCGAGTCCCTCCGTAGCAAACGCTGCAAGCGTCTCAAAATTCGGCATCTCAACTCTGCCCACGCTGGCCAGGGTCGAACACTTGCGATCTACGAGCGAGGTGTCAACCGACACCCAGGAAGCAGTGCGCTCTGGCGAGAATACCTTTCATACACGTCGAGCGTTAAGGCATCCAAACGCTGGCGCAAGACCATGACCAATGCTCTGCGCATGATGCCTACCGACCCTGAGCTATGGGCAATGGCAGGCCGAAGATCAGCTAAAAATGGCGACATGGCTGCGGCACGTGGATTTTTCATGAGAGGTTGCCGCTTCTGCACAACAAACGAGAAGCTGTGGTTGGAATATGCACGAAGCGAGATGGAGTGGCTTGAGAAGGTGGACAAACGAAAGGCAGTAGCGAAGCCCGGCCACGATGTGCTTCGGCCTGATCGTGAAGAGGATGGAGACGAATTACGACTAATTGAAAACGATGAGGAAGAGAACGATGACGATCTACCTGAACCGCCCAACGCGCAGGCTAAAGTTATCGACAACCAGTCGGCACAGCGGTTGAAATCGAACCCTGCCATGGATGGCGCTATCCCAATGGCTATTTTCGACATTTCAAAGAAGCAGGCTTTCTTTAACGCCAACACCGCCGAGGCATTCTTTGACCTTGTTACATCCTTCACGCATGTCTCTGCCCAACCCAGAATATCGCAGCATGTGCTGGAGGTCCTGGATCAGGAATATCCCAACCACCCAGCCACCTGCAATGTCCACATTCGCCAACCTATCGTTAGTGTCAGCCCTCAGACTGCAGAGTTCCCCAAGAACCTCAGGGAGGTATTGTCACGCTTGAACCGGTATCTAGACACCACGACAGATCGTGCGGAATTGCAGAGAAAGACGGTAGCATGGATAGATGGATACTTGGCGTTGGATACTTTAGATGAGGGCATTCGAGCAGTATTGGAACATACTAAGAAGAAGATGGAGGCGATCTAGAGGGGCAAGTAAAATGGAGAATGAGTCTAGGGCGAAATGTTTAATTTTTCTAGAAAACGTACCCCGTGTCTTATGTGAAAATAAGTTATATTAATGGGCCCTGTACAAGTGATGTGTTTGAAAACTGAAATATATAAAAGCGAATTGCTCATCATCTGACTTTAAAATTTGCTTATACCATTTCCATCACATAAGGTAAGTGGCTGTTGTACTGTCTTCCATGCTGAGAAGAATACAATGCTTTGAACAAGCCTTTTATGGCAAAGCTGGACATAGATTTGGTGTAATGAATTCCGTAAGTGATGCCTTCCTAGCAATACTATTTTGACTCGTGTGATTAATGCTCAGTGATTTCCCTAGGCTTGAGGTTGCTTAGTATCAGCTGGGGATCGCCATGGTGGTTGCAAGACCCCGGCCCGATATTAGGGTGACCCGGCATTTTGGGATCATCCTGCCGAGGAGCCGCTGTGGGACCACGTACATATGTAGTATTGTAGTACGTAGCAATATTGGACTTAATTGAGGAGGCAGAAATCCAACCTGATGAAAGATGACATTGAACAGGTGACAGTAGTGTTTACTATTTATAGAAACGATGATGGTACTCGAAGAGTATATACCCTTGGGTGTTCGACAACTGATAAACGGGAAGCCTTGCATCTACCACTGGAGGTTCTAACAAATGCCTCCTGAAGAGGGTCTATACCAAGCAATTGCTGGTACCGCAAGCGACTGAAGCCCTTTCTCGATGGCTTCATACGTCACGTAGCTTGCCTAATGCATGGCGAAGCCAGAACTGCATCTGAACCCGTGCCATATGCAGGTTTCTGCACATTGGTTATCTTCTGACCGTGGCATGCTTCCAAGCTTTGAGGGTGTCACTCTGTTTGCTACCCAAGGTTGGATGCTTGAGGTGGTGTCTTTTAAAATAAAGAGAGGAAGATTTCCAATATTTTGTATTTCTTCACCTGCTAGGGTTTTACCTCATCGTTCGTTAGATATGTTCCGGACCAAATCGTTTAGTGAGAGATGAGATTCTGACTTGCATGCAGGCGTCTTCTGTGGTGTAAGTAGTGCTTTCTCAGGCAAACTCTCTTGACACTGATGCAATATTGAGCTAAAAGAGGCGTTAATGGTCAGAGAAACCAATGAACGGCAATGCCAGGAGCAGGCGTTTTGGACCGAGACAGATCTGCAACCATCCTCTGGTTGGCCCGGCCCCGTTCAACAGGGCCTGCTGTACGTATGGATCGCTCACCCTCACTCCCATGGATGGCTTTGTTGACCAGCCGGCAGCACTGGAAATGAACACGCAATAGCAGAGCACATCCGTCCTCACGAGGGGAAAGTGCAAGCAATTTGAGGCACCGATGCCTTTCTGTAATCCATAGCACAGTAAAGCATTTGCCGCTGACCCCGTTTTAAAACATTGATGTGGGGTGAGTTCACGACAGGGGAAGAAAAGCACGGTGAGTTGCATGGAGGGATGGAGACTGGCAGACTGATGGGGGTGAAAAGGCGCGGTCAACGGCTGGCCAAGAGAGGGGACCGGAGAAATAGGTAGATTGGGGAGAAAAAAGAGATGGAAAAAGAGGGGAAAGAAGCAGCATTCAGTCAAGATGGAGGCCGCTGCTCTGCCTTTGAGTAACGGCACAGTCAGCCCGTTCCCAAAACTTCGATTGTGTGATAGTTTGACATTGAGGACATTCCTCCAAGAGCCTAAACCCAGCCAAGTATCAGCCATCCAGAGCGGAACTTAACTGGAGAGTAAACAAAACCATAACAAGAGCAACGGCCATTGATCGTGTTTATTAGGGCCGTGGCACAAGCAGGCCTTGCCAAGTCAGTCACCCACCTCAAAGCGGCGCGTGAGTGATCTGGAATCGTACAGTGCGCGACCGAGAGTGTGAGTTGGCGGTCGGATCGTGAGCAAGAAATGAGAGGACCAAAGGTTGAACCTGGATAGGAGTCACGAAAGTAAAGCTGAGGACACGTTTTTTCTCCTTCAGAGTTGACTGAAAGATGGAGTCAGATCGTATGTACATCTTTCCTAAAAATTACAATCAATAATTAAACATGTCAACCTCTCTTTAGTTGGGGTTCAATCCTGGATGCTCTGGTTCCATCCTGAATATGAACAGCAGACATGCGCCACTCTAAAAGCGCAGAGGTCCGATTAGTAAGGTAATAAGGACTCAAGCCAGGCATGAGTAAATAAGATAAAGATTAGCAATAACTTCAATAGCAGCGCCAAAGTTGGAGCACACATGGGGCGGAGAAAATTTCGTCAATCAAAGCCCGAGGTGAGCAGAGCAGCTCAAGTGAGGTCGCAGGCCCAGGCCGTTGGCTGTACGGAGAAAGGTAGGCAGAGCAAGGTAAGGTAAGGTAGGTAGGTAGGTATTTCACATAACTACCCCCCTTCCCCGGTTCCTTCTTGCTGCCCATTTCCCGCCCGTTTCCCCCTCTCAAACCTTTTGTACTTCTTTCCTTGATCATTTCATACCGGAATTCTCTTTTTTTGACGTGTTGTGCTGTTGTGTGCACGCCTGTCTTTTGAGCTGCTCACTTATACGGAAGCGGACCATCTCCAAATCGTCGGGTGGTTCTCAGGGCACCCCAAGCCGCTGGGTTGGGTGTTAGTGGGATGGGAATTGAATCGACGACAGACAAAACACTTCCGACACAACGAAGTTCAAAAGCCCGAGAAAACAGCTTCATCCATCAGAATGGCCGATCAAAGAAGAGATTTGACGACAAACTGAGGCCGACGGCCTTCACCGGCTCCTCCAAAAGGCAGCCCAGAACGACTCGAGACGGCGCTGGCTGTTCTGGCCATGACGACCTGCTTGACAAGGATCCATCTACTGGCATCCACTCGGGAAGCGCCAGTGGTGGGTGGACAGCCCGCATCAGGCGCCACCGCAGACAATCCCCGGACTCCAAGCCGACAAGCTCTGCGCCCCTTTCAGTCAGAAACAAGAAAAAGACATGAACCCATGTTCTTTGGCCTTGGAGAAATGCCGTGGGAAATGTAGGCTGTTTGATGGACAGACAGGACCCAGGGAGTGGTGCCGATGCAAAGGATGTTCCTGACGGCAAATGGCCCGTTCCATTAGATGGGTCTGCCTTGCTCCACGGCCGCCACCCCAAAGGAAGGAAGCCAGCCCAGCAGTCCCGGCTATTGCCATGTGCACAGGGGCCAAAACGACACACGAGGGGGGGGGGCGCTCAGTGCAGTGCAGTCAGCGCCCACGACAGATTGTGATCAAATTCGGTTTGGACGAGACAGCGCCTGCACAAGTGTGCGGAGATGGGTGCTGGGATTGAATGAATCGTTACATTGGGCACTTGAGGTGCGAAATTGTGCGACACATCCCGCGTGCCTGGACAGAGGATATCGTCACTCCCGTCCCTTCTATTGAAATACACGGATGGATACAGTGAGCTAAATATGCTTTGAACGGCGGGTGTTTCACATGAGGCGTATTGCTTCGACAACAACCCGCGCACTCTTTTCCCAAGCCGGGAAGATTGTATCTGAGCAGAGCTCAAAGTCCGATTATTCGCTCCCATCATCATTCTGGTAACAGCTCGGGCATTGTTCAGCCGTCAACCGCCTGTTCTAACATCGACTGTTGATATCAAAAGTCTGACTGGGAGGTTGAATATTGACAAACTTTGCTCATGTGTTCTTGCAAGAAAATGGAAGGGGAATAGGCAGGGCAACTGAAGAAATGTTGTTTTGGGGTTTCATGGCAGCTTTCATGTGCCTGGAACAAAGATTCGAGACGCAATCGCGGATTGAAATTTGTCGGTAAACCTTGAAAACAACATCCATGGAGTCATGGATCGTATTTCTGCCTGGTCTGCTCATGAGGGACTCGTTGTCACATGCAACATCAGCAGGAATGTCCGGATGTCCCAAATTTGGAACGAAGAGTTTTTGTTAGCAGTTTGATAGCAGGTTTCAGGCCCGCTGTTAGCAGCTACTGAACTGTTTCGTGGCAGCTCTAGCTGTCCCGAGTTTAGTCTTATTCACGTACTAACCTTAGCACATGATTGGTGATGGATCCGCTCGACCAGCTGACGCTAAGCTGGGAACAGCCAAGCAAGCGCGCCGCAGAACAGGCTCCTTCCCCCCGACTCAGAAGACAGACTTCACCGTCCGCTGAAACCCAGGCCAGTCCATTCAGACCCGACCCGACTTGATGAGCATTGCAGTTTATCCCAACGTCACTGCAAACGCGCGCGCGCCTTGGTTTAGGTAAGACTCTTTCACATCTCTCTGTTCTCTCTCTGCATTTGCATCCTATGGAAGGAATCTATTCTACCTTTGGCCGATCGAATGCGATAGATAAAGTTGTACGCTGTCGCTTCTCTTCGCTTCGCTTCACTTTTGCCTGTCCACTATTCTCTTGTCTCCTCTTCCCCGTTGGTCGCTCAACCGGGCCACGGTCTGGTTGGTTAGCCAAGGTCGCCCGCGCTTTGGCATGGTCTCAGCGCTGCGCGTCTTTGGCTTGGCTTGGCTTGCCTGCTGACGGAGACGAAAATTTCTCCGGGCCGTCACTGGCTGGCTGATCGGCCGACTCGTTTTCTCCCCCCAAACCACCCTGCTTTCGACTGTTGGCGGCGTTGTTTGCTGGGCTACCTACTGAAGGTGGCTGCTACAGTACTCTCTCGCTTCCATCCGTCGCGCGTCTCTGCTGGGCTTTCTCCCTCTACCTCTCCATCCATCTCACCCGACCCATCATTCCCATCTACTGTACAATCTGCCGCTTGAGCGAAGCGCGTCGCCCTGCACCGACCACCGTGCCAACCAATCTGGGCTCTTTTTTCATTGCCCACTTTCTTGTCCCCTTTGCCTAAGCCCATTCCCAGCACTGACACAAGGTCTTCTCGCTGGTCTGGTCTGGTCTGGTCTCTCGCACTGCACTACTCTCCACCAAACCCACGCCGCGACGCGACTTGTCCCATCACCACCGTGTCACTGCCTCATCTCCCACCCATCGCTTCCCATCTCAGCCTTTCGTCATTATATCCTCGTCTCCTTGGCGCTCCTCCATGGACGCTTTTCGCGTGCCTGCTGATCGCTAACTCCGTCGCGCACAGCCTGTTGGGTCGATCGCCATGAGCACCTGGATGAACGACGCCGTCCCCAACCACAATGGCAACGGCTTTCCTCATATGAACGATCCTAACGCTGCTGGTAACATGATGGATCCCTCCGCTTTCTTGGCCAATCCGGGTCAATTCAATCCTGCTCAGTTTCAGAACCAGCAGCAGATGGGCAGCGCCATGCCTAATGGTCCTATGCGCAATGCCTCACCTTCTTTTCAGAATCCCGTATATCAAACCAGTTCGGTCATTCCATCGAAGCGTCCTCGCCCCCGTGACGACAGTCTCGCTGGCTCTCCTAGGCAGAATTCTGGAATGCTCCCGACGTCGCGCTCTGAGACGCCACAGCAACAACCCTTTGCCAGTGGTTTTCAACCCGGCGCGGTTCAGCAAAATCCCGGTCAATTTCCCCATCTACAACCAAATGGTTCCGCCAACGCGAGTCCTTCCCCGATAATGAGCAACCAAATGCGACCAGGAAGTGTTCCTCAACGGGTCGCGACCGCGTCACCACATCCTTTTTCACCCAGCGGCCAGCAATTCAACCCTCAGACATCACCGATACCCTCCGAACATGGCACGCCTCAGCCGAATCACTACATGCAGAATATGCCTCAGGGCTTCAACCCGAACTTTGCTCCATCTCCTTCGAACGCGCGACCCTCACCGAATCCGAATGCGATGGCCGGTAACCAGATGATGGCTCAGCAGATGGGTCAAATGCCGCAACACATGGGCCAGATGCAAGGCAACATGTACCCTCCCCAGATGCAGCAGACTCAACAGCAACAACAACAAGGCACGCCGCAACAACAACAGGGTCAACAGCAAGGCCAACAAACACCTCAGCGCCCAGGTTTGAGCGACCAACAAAAGATGGCCGCGTACCAGATGAGGTTGCAACAACAACTTCAAGGCAACGCCCAGATACAAGCACAAATGCAGGCGCAAACCATGGGCCGCGGTATGATGCCTAATAAGCAAGTACCTGGAATGCCCAATGGCCAAATGCAACAGGGAGGCATGAGGCCACAGCAAAGGATGATGGCTAACGTGAACCCCGAACAATTTATGAAGAATCTTACGACATTGATGAATTCTAAAGGCTTGCCGTTGGATCCTAACCCAATGGTGGGTGACCGACCAGTTAATCTCATGATGCTGTTTCAAGCGGTCCAGAACAAAGGAGGATACAAGCAGGCAACAGCCGGAAATGGCTGGCCCCATGTTGCTCAGATGCTTGGACTGCCGCCTCAAAATCCCATAGTGCCGCAGACGCTGAGAACGATCTATGAACGCAACCTCTATAAGTTTGAGGAAGTGTGGATCGCCCAACAGCAGAAACAACGGATGATGCAGCAACAACAACAACAGCAACAACAGCAGCAGCAGCAGTCTCAACAACAACCGCAACAACCACAAGCTCAAGGTACACTCATGGGCCAAGCCACACCGCAGAAGCAAATGCAAGCTGGGCCACAAATGAACCAAGGGGCAATGACCCTGTCTGGTCAACAGCCCCAGATGCAACAGCAAACCCCTATGAAACAGATGCAAACAGGGCAGCCTCCAGTCAATGGATTCTCCACGCCACAGCCTCAGATGCAGCCACAACCTCCAGCGATACCAGGCCAGAATCGCTCCTTGTCGCAATCGATGGACGGCTCTGTTGTGTCCGACTTCCCGAATGCTCCCTCTCCGGCAACCCGCAGGGCTGGAAGCATGTCCCAGAATGAAGGACGACCAGCCTCAGCAGCACCTACCGCGGCCGTGGAGCGAATGCCTCGACTAGCACCACAAACCGACGAGTATAGCCCTTGCGCTCGGGAGCTATCAACTTTTGGAGGAGTCGACTTGAATGCTTTCAGCAAACTGGGTACCGAACTGGAACGCTGGAAACCAGATGTTCCCCCTCTCCAAGAACTAGGCAACATCGATATTGCTGCTCTCACCAAGAGTCTGCAGAGCGGGATCCACGGCGAGATGCGCCTGGCTCTCGATGTTCTAGCAGCTGCATCATGTTCCATGAATCAACTGCATTTCATCCAGCTTCGATACTGCGACGAGTTGATAGAGGCGCTCATTGAGTGTGCCGAGGACCAGGTGGAGATGCTAGCCGAGCATACAGCTGAGGTCTCGGATGAGATTCAAATATCACCTTACGAAGACGTCTTGAGAGCCTGCCGCCTGGAACGGTTTAACATTCGGGACCTACCAATCTTCGGCACTGAGGAATATGAGTTAGATCGAGCTGTTGATCGCCTAATATGCGTCACAACAATTCTCCGCAACCTGTCGTTCCCTGGCGAACAAAACGAGAACCATTCTGTCCTCGCAGATGAGATTGTCATCAAGTTTCTATGTGTTGTTATTAGATACCTCGGTACACGGACGATGCTCCTCCGGTCGCAAAACAACACTCTGGATTTCATGAAGGATGTAGTAATTCTACTTTCTAATATTGCAGGATCTGTCGAGATTCCTGGACGTGAGCAGGCCCTCTGCCTCCTGCAGTTCCTCTTGGCATTTGCACCAGCACCAAATCCTACTGTTTTCGACGGAACCCTCTACTTTACGCCGTACGAACCAAGTCTGCACGCTTACCTGCCGCATGCTGTTGACGCACTTGCCAAGTTACTCGCCCGCGATGAACCAAATCGAGGTCATTATAAGACCGTGTTTGCACTGGACTCCGCCAGTAACCCTCCTTATGAGCTTCTTACCCGCGCCTTTGGGCTGGCTATAGCCCCCATCCCGGAGAAAGCCAAGACACAAACTCGGCCACCTAACTTTCCCTCACTTGTCGAAGTTCGCAAGCCCTTCCTGATGCAAGGACTGCTTTCGGCTGAGATTCTGGCGTCACTTGCACCAGGCCATGATAGCGGAGTTGCTCAGTCTTGGCTGTCGTCAGGCAACGATTTTGCTCAGAATCTCTTCAGGGTCATTCGTGAGCTCAGTCAGCAATATGAGCAACCGCAGGCCCAAGGACCTCGCACCGCACCACGAAAGGACCCAGAGCTGGTGTACATAGTTGTCGTCGCAGTGGCACTATTAAGAAGATTAGCCGAGAAGGCTAGAGACCCTAACGATCCAACATCATCGATACCAGCTAAAGCTATGCCGGCGCCTCATGCCCTTCTCGAAGCCTTGTCGATGCAATCGGCCGAGTGGGCCAAAGACGAAGTACTGCAGAAACTCTCAATCTTTTTTGCCCTTGGGAGATGATTTAGCAACATTGGGCCTTAATCTTGGATCAGCTTTTGTCCATTTACCCGATCAACAAGCTTGTATGTTAGTGTTTTGAGAAACATGGGATCGGTGTCGTGTCTTTTGAAGCGTGCGCTTCTCGTTTAGACTTGCATTCTGGAGTCGATGGTTTGGGGACAAGTCAGGTGACGATGAAACTGCTTGCCCATGCACGGGTGTATACAGGATGTTGAATGGTGAACAAATTAAGATACTACGGACAAACAAAAATATGCTTCTATAATGCTTCTCGCATTGCTACATGTATTGTACATCCTGAGCCACCCAGTTAGGGGCGGCTGGTCAATATGATACACTTTTTACATCCTCATTCATGTTGGATTGACATGTGAGCCTGGTATGTCCTTCGCTATACATTTGGCCATGAAAATCTTTAAAAGCCAGTCGTGAGAAGCCACTGCATCACTTTGTCGTAGACGTCGCCCTAAAATAACTAGTTAGCTCTGGGCCATGGACGTATAATACAGGCATTACTAACCTTGATCTCGATATGTTGCGTTGTCGGATTTAGTCGAATATCAGTTTGCTTAATTTCTAGGTCTCTCGCCAAATCTTCAACCAATTTGGAGCGATCACCATTAACCTTCTTCAAGATGACAATCACCCGGTTACCTCCAGACATCCACTTGCGGTAGAGGGGGAGTTGAGAGGCTGGTGTCCGTCGGATAACGTAGCGATGTGATGCGGCGAGCTGCTCAGGAGTTTTCGTCGGCAGAGGAACAAAGGGCTGCTTGAGAGGACGCTCCTTATAAGGAATCTTGTTCTTCCTGTTGGGGTTGACTGGCTTGTCGAGAGGGTTCGGCTTGTACGAAACGTGGGTCTTGAAGGTGTTTGTGCCAGCTGAGACAGCCGTAGAGAGAGGGGCTCGCTGTAGGAGAGTTACAGGTTTCTGAGTAATAGCCTGGCGCCCTATCGAGAGGGCTCGAGAAGTGATGAATCGCATCATGTGGATGAGGTTCGAGGTTGAGACTCGGCGTCTTCGTGGCTTTTCGGCTGGTTTAACTGAGTTCGAACAAAACGAGAGATTCTTAGAAAGGATACAAATAGAAACCCTCAAGAATAAACCCCAATTTAATTCGTTAAATCGCTTTCAGACCGTCCTGCACTCTTGCCTGTCGTCGCACTCTAAACGCGCTAAAAGCTGGACGCAGATAGAAAATCTCAAGATCACATGACTCTTGATATCTAATCGTCGGTAAATCCACGGTCAAGACGTTAAACCCCACACCACCGAGTGGATTGGCGAAATTCACCAAAAATCTGCCCCTCCATCAAATCCATCATCACGACCTTCGCGGCGAGTCACTTTTTTTGTTCAGTCTGACCGAGCCCTCCTCTTCGTTCGACCGAATTATACCGACCTCCCCTCGAAAACAAAAACACCGCTCACGATGGAGGACGTTCTCACCGCCGTCTCGGCTGACGGCTCGTCGATTATGCCCCGCCTAGCGCCGCACCTGAGCCGGCATCTTCTCTTCCCTCTGATTCAGTTTGAGAGCGAGAGGGCTGAGGAGCAGGGTCTGGACGACAAGGCCAAGGAGCTTCTCTCGGGAAAGATCAAGCTTCTTGAGGACACAAACATGACCGATTACGTCGCGACTCTCTACTGCGAGCTCCACGGTGTCGCAGATGCACCCGCCGAGTATAATAAGAAGAGACAGGAGGTGCTTTCAGAGTTGGAGAACTACGAGCAGGCCACCGCCAAGATCGCCGATCTCCTGACCCAGGACGAGGTCGTCAACGGACTTCGAAGTGACAAGGTTGCTAACTTGGAGTTCCTCAAGAACCAGCACGGAGTAAGTAGCACACGAGAGCTCTTGTCGCCGACGTCGGGTAGCTAACAGGCTTTCTCACC
The DNA here is from genome assembly GCA_013184455.1 of Fusarium continuum. NCBI lineage: Eukaryota > Fungi > Ascomycota > Sordariomycetes > Hypocreales > Nectriaceae > Fusarium > Fusarium continuum. The sequence continues at coordinate 22,357 of JABCKB010000480.1, forward strand.
AGGTTACCATGGACATGGTCAACGCCCTCTACGACTTTGGCCAGTTCCAGTTCCGATGCGGACAATACGGTCCCGCCGCCGATATGCTCTACCAGTTCCGAGTTCTGTCTACCGATAACGACAAGGTCTCTGCTGCCACCTGGGGTAAGCTCGCCTCCGAGATCCTCCAGACGAACTGGGAGTCTGCTGTCGACGAACTCAAGAACGTGAGGGAAAACATCGACTCCAAGCTCTTCAACAACACCCGTGCCCAGCTCGACCACCGAACCATGCTGCTTCACTGGTCTCTCTTCCCCCTCTTCAACTGGGAGGGCGCCCGGGAACCCATCCTGGACATGTTCTTCTCCGCCCCTTACATCAATACCATCCAGACCTCTTGCCCCTGGATCCTGCGATATCTGATTGCCGCCGTCATCACCGGCCGTGGCCGTGCTCGCAACAGCTCCATCCAACAAAAGCAGATCAAGGACATTATCCGTTACGTCCGCCAAGAGGCATACGAGTACACCGACCCCATCACCCAATTCGTCAACGCTCTTTATATCGCCCACGACTTTGAGGCTGCCCGTGAGGCCCTCTCCATGGCCGCCGAGGTGTGCCGAAGCGATTTCTTCCTCGCCTCTTCCGCCGACGCCTTTGTCGAGGCTGCCCGACACCTCATCTGCGAGAGCTACTGCAAGATCTTCAGTCGAATGAACATCCGCGACCTCAGCGCCAAGCTCGGCCTGAACCCGGACGATGGCGAGAAATGGATCGTCAACCTGATCCGCGAGACTCGATTGGACGCAAAGATCGATAGCCAGGACGGCACTGTCATCATGAACCACCCTCCCAACAACGTCTACCAGCAGGTCATTGAGAAGACCAAGGGTGGTTTCTTCAGGACACAGGTCCTCAACGCTGCTGTTTCAAAGTAGGGAGCATAGTGAGTTGACAATGAGCTTTTTTATGAGTGTTTTTTTGCAATGACTCAAATGGGACAACGCAATCCAGAGGGAGAGAGGGTGGATGACAACCGGACGAGACAACCTTTCTCCGCCAGATGATGGCGCCCTCCGCTGCTTGAAAAGGGATGCAAGACACGGCCTCTCTGTTCTATGTTTCAGAAGGAGGCCTACCCATTCAGGGAGATGAGCAGGATACAGCAAAGCATAAGACGGAGAGGAGGGGGTCCAATGATAGAGCTTGTGGCACGAAACGAAAAACATGGGCCAAAAGGAAGAAGCGGCGGTTTTAGAGGCCCTTGTATATCCCCGGTGATGCGGTTTGCATTGCATGGCGTTCTCGGAAAAGGGAAGAGGCAAAGGGGGATAATGGAATTTACCTTGATTGTTGAAATGAACCACCTATTCGCCTCAGCCTGAACGTGTTCTTTCTGTGACCACCTTGTGCTGCAGACTCGTGGCACATTTATTTATGTTCTGGATGTATTTAAGCTCCTCTTTTTAACAAGCCAGATTTGTGTCTATCATTATTCTCATAGCTCATAACCACGGGTTGTTGCTTTTATTCTACAACGCCCTAATCCGTAGTAAACACATTCGTAATCCCCATAATGGCCGACAGACAATCATCGACTGTCTAAAATAGACACGGTCATTGATATTACTGTTCACCTTCGCGGCTGGCAAGCCAAACCATGCCCTTGAGGCTCTCGATAACACTATCTCGCATCCACCAGACGCCCTCATCCTCCACCGTGGCATCTGTTTCATCCTGTCCCTCGGTTTCACGGCGTGCGCGTGATTCTGTTATAGTCTCTTGACTGTCGAACATGCTGGTATCTCGTAATCGATCGCGCACGGCAGCCCATTCGAAGAGCAATCTCGCCCCTTCAAGACGCTCGCGATCTGTACCTTCAGCGATACCCTTTGCCATCTCCAGCCTAGCATCGACAGCACTACCCGAATGCTGGGTGTCATCTCCTCGCTCGAGCACCACAGCTCGCTCAGCGTAGCTAATGCCGCGAAGACCGTCGAGTCCAAACACCCACTCCATAGGGTCTTTGCCCTTTTCATCACTGCCAAGTGCCCGGAGAGTCGAGGCAAACGCTCCTTCACGTGGTGAACGCCTGCGAAGGTACAGGCTCTGTGAGTCTTCGAATGCAGCTCGAACCTCTGGGTTGGAGAAGTCAAGTTCCACATTCCAGAATTGAGGCCCGCAAGCGGTAGAAAGGCTAGCAATCTGATCGATTGGTGGGAGGATGCAAGGGGCCGTACGATTCAGAACTGGCTCGGTAGAGGTGTTCTTGCGCATCTTGATCTGAACTGGGACTGAAATTGGCTGACCCGTGAGAACATCCTTGGTGACGAGACATCGCTGCTCAGTAGCTAGAACCCAGAAATGGCGAAGAGCCTGGAGGTGGGAGCGGTTGTCCATCACGCTTGTAGGGAAGATGGGGTAGAAGGACACCAGCAAAGAAGCGATTGCAAGGTTACTGGTACCAAACGTTGCCGTTCCGCACCCCAAGAACAAAGCTCCAATCGCGAGGTGCGCAGCAAGATGAGATCCATAGGGAGTCTCTGGATCGTCGCGTCCATGGAGTGCACGAAGACGACGGAGGACTGGGATATCACCCGTTCCAGCCATGACAATGGAAGCAGATAGAGCAACAATGTCTTGGCACATACGGGCATTGGTTCGAGTCAGTTCTTCATCATACGGCGGAGTGCCATTTGGATGCATGCTCGCAGTAGACGGTATCTGTGCGATGCGCATGAACTGGTCCAGATAGTACAGTAAAAGGTCTCGAACTTTGAGGGAAGCGCTGCCGGAGAAGCGAAGTGCAATCGAGAAGCAGAGACCAGCCACTATGCTGTGGAATGCCATGTCTGTCGACTGCAGTTTTGTGGTTGACTGAAGCTTGAACTGAGGACGGTAGGGGCGTGGTAGGTTCTTACGTATCCAGGCAAAAGTTGGCTCGATCTTTGACCACAAGATCAAGTTCTTGGTAAGCGTCCGCAGGAGAAGAATGTCAGGGCGAATGTAGTCGAACTGCAAGACCGAGTCTGGTATGTCGATCTTGCGCGCCACGATCTGATCTTCCGACTTCATGTATATGATAGCCAGTGCCATGACAGCCCCAGCTGCTGCGCGGTCCAGAATATGGACTATCTCGATGTTCTTGGTTGATGTAGCATGAGCAATGAGCTTCTCCGTGAGCCTCATATCGTGCAAACCCTTGAGATCATTGCCCTTGCCCAGATTGATAAACCCAAGAGCGAAACCAGCTGCCAGTCGGTAACACTCGCTTCTTAGAGGCTCCTCCTCATCCTCCTCGTCGATGTGTTCAATCTCAGAGAGCATAATCTCACTCATTCGCCGATGTTGGCTGTTTGCATACAGCAGCCCGATGCCCATTATGCCCGAAGTCTGCGTTAGGGGCGATAGATTCAGCTCTGCTGCCCCGCGAGGCAACATCCTTGTGGCATGGACGGAAAGCAGACGCGTGATCAGTGAATCCATCGTGCCCATATAAGATGCAGCTAGGCCTAGAAGAAGGCCGATCGAGGTCATGGTATGCTTTGGTGTCAGGTACTTGAACGCAACCCATTTTGCCACATCTTTCAAGTGGCCATTAAGACCAAGAGCAAGCAAGAAACCAGCATGGCGGTTGTTGAGGTCCTGGCCAGGTTTGTTGTAAAGAATCCAGGACGTGTCGATCCCCTGCGCTTGAGGAGAGATGGCCAAACCAGCTGCAACACCCTGATGGAAGAAGCCCCAGCACACCTTCTCTTCTGAAAACTGTGATTTGTCCACGCCAACTGTGGTGTTTGTCGGCTTCACAATACAGTTGAGGTTGAATCCACCAATGTGGAATTTCTGCGTGATCAGAGGATAACGTAGGCTGTAGTATAGCAAAGCCCGGCCAGCAGGAATGGCCAAGGTGCCCGTAGCAATTCTTGTTACCAGCTCCTTTTGCTTCTCAAGATATTCACTTTCCGGCCAGCTTGGATGAGGGTCGAGTCGGACCAATCTTGCCTTGTTGGTTGAGAGTAGATCTTGTGCTTCGTTCAGGCGACGGTCTTCTTTGAACAAGGAGCGGATGACAGCTTGACGTTCAGTTCCTTCTCCCTCGTCGTAACCAACATTGTTCGTTTCATCGACACTTTGGCAAAGCAGCTTGTAGTCCCAAGTTGCATTGTGCGTGGGTGTCTACGATCATGTTAGCAGAGAACCAGCGGAAACGGCTATTTGATCTTACCAGAATCTTGGAAGCGCTTGGTTTGGGGCGCTTCCCAGGGGTGAGAATGAGGCTGATATCTCTGCGGTCAACCAACTCGAGGAGGTCCTTCGACCAAGAGGTGGGAGGATGTGGTTGGCATAATGATATGGCATCACGTAGAGGTACAAGAACAGCTTCTGGAAGGGTATCGAGAACCAAGGTCGTGACGCCGGCGTCTCGCATAGCCTCTACCATCTGCACTGCGCTTGTGCTTGGCTTGATGAATTTGAAGAACTGTTTGAACATGAGGGTCCTGGGAAGTATTGGTTCCCAACGTCTGTCTTGCAGCTTCTCTGCTTCGGATAGTGGCGAGCCAGCATAATAAATATCTGCCGGAGTGATGTAAGGAACCCTCCGATCCCCTGTGAGTCGTGATGAGATCCAGTCAACGACATCCGGCCGAATGGGAGGCTGAGGGATCGCAGGTCTTAAACTAAGGTCTGTAGAATGATTAGCTTCATCATCAACAAAGGGATAGTGCACATACCGGAGTCATGGCGTTGATCAACGTCTTCTTGTATGCCTGCCTCATAGATAGAGGTGAAGTTATGCCACTTGAGCCATCGAGCGATCTGGCACATAATAACCCGAAGATCAGCACGACCAGAGGGTTTAAATTCCGGCGTCATGATGTCCAACTTCTCTTCTTCTAGAAGTAGATGTAAGCCCATAAACACATCAACAGCAACCTTGCGTCGGCTTTCTATGCTTTTCCCAAGAGATGTTGGCATATAACCAGCGGGTCCAAATGCCGCCTCGCCAAGTGTAGAGACTATGTAGTCTTTGGCGAAAGTAACATGTTTAGAAATGAAGTTTGCAGATAAGTCCTCATCTCCTGCTGACAATGCTGTGTCGTCCACATCTTCGTCCAACGCCCATTCCCAGCCACTATTCATCATCCAGCTTGGGCACCCTAGAGAGTTGGAAGTTTCAGCTGTCTCTAAAGACTTCCAATCCTCCGATTCTCTTATTGAGATGAACGAAGCAGGCCTCCTTCTACGAATAGGGAGACGAGTCGTCGGGAAAGGCTTTGAGTCTGTGCGGCCAAGGCTCAGAAACAAAGACAAAAGCAGGATGGCCATAGCAGACCATTCAGTATCCGTAACTGACTCGTCACGGGTTCCCATCCATTGCATACAATGGAGCCAGCCAGCAAATATGTGTTCACCAAGCGCATGGGGAAGTATGCTGCGACAAACGTCTAGGACTTTTCGGACATGAGGCGACCTCGGCTCCAGTTGTATACGGAGTTCATGAAGCCGACCTTCAGCATCGACAACATCAACAATGCCTCCTTGTCGCGGGTGGCGTACACCAACAATGCTACCATTGCTAAAATCAATAACTTCTGACTTTCTCTGCGTAACATCGCGATCCACAACCCTGCCGCGATACTGCAAACTTCTAGTATTATCAACGAAGAGAAGTGAAAGCGATATCTTCGTGAGAACGCTCCAAGGTGCTTGGGTACTTAGCTCGTGCCGTCCGTCCATCGACTCTGAAAGAATCAGGATTGCTGAGTGATCTCCATCTACCAATTTGCAAGAGTCTACAACATTCTGAGCGTGCCTACGGTCAACGACAGTAGCCATGACAATAGCACCGTCAGATATGTTCTTCCCCCCACCCTTGGTACCCATATTGGCCGCACGCTGAATGCCTAGCTCTAGAGTGAGTAGTTGAAGTCGCCTCTCGGTGGCATCCTGAATGCCAATAAGAAGTTGGCTTTGGTCGTGCCCGTCAATAGCAAAGGGTGGTGCTACCAAGATGAAGACCTTGGTTTGGTTGCGAGCTGGTTGTTCTGAATATCGAACATTCGAGTTGTTCATCGGTACACTGTGAAGTTTGGTAAACATGATCTCATGCTGTAACCCATCGAACTCATGATCATCCAGGCCCATGTTATGGAACCCCTCGTCAAGGCCTTCATAGAACGGCGCCGCTAACAGGCTACTCAGACTAGGATGGATCTGATGGGCATAGTTCGTACTGAGGCGGGCATGGCTTCCTTGAGATTCATGTCTCCTGGCCCCGACATGGCCGGATAGTAACGGCTGATCTGGCATGATAGCTCTTTCATGGGACGCGGAAAGGTCAGCTCGCGCCAACATGGAGCTGACCCTACGAGAACTCCTTCGTGCGACGCCAGTGCCTTCTTTGTCTTGCTGTTCCAGAGACGAGACGAGATCTATCATCGGGTTTTCAAGCCTCTCACTCTTCCTCTGCCTCTTTCCTGGTAGTGGAGCCCCAAAGCTCTCTCGGAGGTTGGGCTGCACAGGTGTCCCAGGAGCGCTGGCAAGGGCGGGGGGCATAGAGCTACGACGCCGAGCAGCCTTTGATTTAGCGCTCTTTTGTCGTGTGAGGAACGGGTCTTCATGCTGCAGATATGTGAGGCGCCAGACGGTGTATTCACTAGTTTCGCGGTTGATTGTTACCGCAATGATCAGAGGTTGGCTTAGATCTTGAGTCAAGGCACCAGGAATTTTGATCTCTTCTACATGCAGAACTTCTTCGGCTGCATCGAGGAATGACAGCTTTTTAGCCGCAGTCTGCCTTAAGCTTTTGGTATTTTGGGGCTCTTGATTTGTGACAACCAGTCCTAGCTCAAGCAAAGGATCTGTCAAGGAAACAAGTCGCGGCCAGCGAGACTCGGGCTGTTCCAGTGGTGCTTCCCATAGGTTATCCAAAGTTGAACTCAGTCGGAGTGGAAGAGCTTTTGGTTTTCCTAAGCCCTCTACAGAAAAGGCCGTTTGGTGGGAGCTGTTGAATGCAGTCAACTGCGAGGAGACGAAGGAATTTGGCGGAACTCGAGGAAACTTGAAGGATATTGGCGCAACACTCTCAGCTTTCTGTTTGCGCTGCACGATAACTCCGACAGGACCTGCGAAGGCGGACTCGACCTCGAATGGCATGTGAACGATATGGCTAGTGCCGGAGAGAAAGTAGATGTGCGCCTGAGTCTTGAGAAAGACAACCAAAGCTTTTGACAAAGCAGGCCGCTGATCTAGCTGAGTCTCGTCATCTTGAGAAGATTTGTCGTCCTTAGAAGCCGGGAAGTAAGCTAGAAGAGCCTGTATAACAGGTTCTTTTTCAAGTTCGAATCTGAAGGTCTTTCGAAAGATTCCGCCTCGACACCATATGACGCAATGCTCCGTCGTAAGTATTTCGTCCTCTAGATCTCCATCGAATCGATCATCTGTCGAGATATCCCACGCATACGACGTTGTTGGCGGGTTCGGCGGCAGTAATTGTTCGTTGATGGCATGTTGAAGCCCTGAGGGCTGATGCAACCCCAGGGACTTCACCGTCGCCATATTCTGATGGCCGCCATAAGCAGCTTTCGCGTGTTGAAGTTGATCGATCGGTCAAAGAGGCTGTCGAGAGCTCTTGAAGTGGGAAAGGGAGTGTCCGACGTCTCTAGATAAGGGAATTGAAGGTATTTCCAGCGCGTCGGGAGATTGATTGTTTATGTTGGACATGCAATAGTGCACTGTGCCCCGCGAAAGTATACTGTACCTAGGTACCTGTAGGTATCGTATCGTGGGATGAATGGAATATTAGTGGTGGGGCTAGGTACCTCAGGTGCGACGACCCTTGAGTCGTTCTTGGCGCGTCTAGAACTGAAGCTCATTCGGACGGGAGCTGCCTCGTGACGTAGCTGTAAGGTACAAGGTACAAGGTACCTCGATTGCGCATTGAACCTCTGAAAGCTGTCATAGCTTTGGCTTGGGCACTCAACTACTGTACCTTGACTAAACTCAACAACTTACGCTCCAAACCCTCGCTCTCTTTCTGGGCCTTGTCGCTTCCCAGAATGATACCATTGCCATTATTGCAATGACGGACCAGTCACCGCAACCGAGCCATGAGCAGGCGCGTGATCCCGAAGCCCAACAATCGGAACATGAGCCAACGCCCGACACAAGCGAGAGAGTTCCGCCGGCCGAGGACAAAGCTCCTGACAATAGCGCGCAAGATGAAATCGCTTCGGATAAGGGGTCGGCGGATGTGAAGAGGGGTCATGAGGCTGAGGACGTAAAGGTTGGGGAAAGCAAGAGCGGGAAATCGGGTCGAGATGTAGACGAAGAAGAGGAGGAAGAAGAAGATGACGAAGGCGACGAGGACGACGAGGACGACGAGGACGACGTCGATGAGGACGACGATGAAGACGAAGAAGACGACGAGGACGAAGAGCCAAGGCTCAAATATGCTCGATTGACTCAACACCTCAACGGAGTATATCGCAACGGCGATGCAACTAGCGCGTTTCTCGTCGCGGGAGACAAAATGGTAGGTTTGTTGTGAATTGGGAACTGCCAAATCACTAACTAACCTACTCTAGATCGTTGGAACACATAATGGTAACATCGTAAGTTAAGGGCGTATGCTCAACACGCCTTTCACTAACCCTGGCTCAGCACATCGTTCAACTCCCCATGTTCCAATCTATGAGGGTCTACCATGCACACTCTGCCTCAGTGACGTCTATATCGATATCCCCATACCCACCGCCGCTGCCGACCGAGAAGCCAGAAGGAGCGCAAAAACTTACAGCACCCAGTAATGCCAGCGTTTCTTCCGGCCGTCAAGCAGATTCGTCTCCAGCAGCAACGTCCAGAAGGCCTCGCGAAGCGCCTCAGATCCCTAGGACACCCTCGAATGATATCCATGTCGCTACTTCCTCCCTGGACGGCAACGTTTGCGTACAGTCTTTGATTGATATGAAGGATGTTCAGCTACGGAACTTTGCCCGTCCGGTTCAAGCAGTTGCCCTCTCGCCAGAATTCAAGACGGATCGAACCTATCTATCAGGAGGACTTGCTGGCCAGCTTATTCTCACTGCAGGTGGTGGCCCAGGCCGCAGCACCTCGACTACTACCGGAACTGCTGCGGCCACAGCTTCCGGCTGGCTGGGCAGCATGGGACTTGGCGGTAACACTGGCAAAGACACCATTCTACACTCCGGCGAAGGAACCATCAGTACCATTAAGTGGTCCTTATCTGGGAAATACGTCGTCTGGCTAAATGAGCACGGCATCAAAATCATGCGGTCAAAGCTTCATCTAGAAAGCGCAGAAGCGGAAGACGCATGGAAACGCGTTGGACACATTGATCGGCCACAGACAGACGAGTGGGAAACTATGGCTAGCGTGTGGAAAGGCCGCGTTGAATGGATTGACGAACAAGCTATCGAAGTGGATGAAACTGATCAGACTCCTGTTGATAGGGGCATTTCTCCAGCTACAGACAAGCTCAAAGAGCAGGCTGGAGCGGGCAAGAAGAGCATTGAACGACTGCTGGTGGGTTGGGGTGGGACAATATGGATCATACACGTTCACCCTGGAGGCGTTGGCGTTGGTCGGCACGCTGGGGAGAGGACTGTTGGGCGGGCCGAAATTGTTAAGATGTAGGTTTTGACCTGGCATAGGCCGTGCTGGGTGTGCAAAAGCTGACTTGCAAACAGACTTCGCATGGACTGCATCATCTCCGGCATTTCTTTATATACCCAGAACCTTTTGCTAGTTCTTGCATATTGTTTACCAGAAGACGAGGATGAGGATGATGAGACCGGGTCGATTTCAGTTTCACCAGTCAAGAAGCATAAATCCAATCCTTCGACAGGAAGCGAGCCCTCGGGCGGTGTTCGTCGCCGACAAAACAACCAACCCCCGGAACTCCGGCTCATAGATCTTAACTCTCAAGCTGAAGCCGACAAGGACAGCCTGAGTGTCAGTCGTTATGAGAGGTTATCGTCGGGTGACTACCATTTAGGCGTTCTACCTGCGCGCAACGCCGCATCTGCAATCGCTTCCTCAAGGGGCGCTTTGGAGGCAATAGCTGGGATTGGCACGGATATGTGGAATGCTGCCATTAACCCCAGATCCCTCTTCAGCTCTGGAGCTAGTATTCGAAGCAGAGGGAGTGGCGATGACTCCAGTACAGCAGGAACAATCCGGCCTGGTGGTACCCGAGGCCCTTCGCCGACCGTTCATTCAGGTCTCGTTAAGCCCGGCGTGAAGATCTTCATACATAGCCCGTATGACTTTATCCTTGCAACTAGACGAGACCTGAGCGACCATTTAGGATGGCTTTTAGAGCGCCAGCAATATCAGCGCGCTTGGGAGTTACTTGACGAACACCCAGAGATCATGGTTCCGCCCAACGAGAGGAATAATGATGCTCTCCCTTCTACTCCAACAAGCAGACCGGGAGCTAGCGATGACGTGAATGACGACGAGTCCATCGCTGACTCGCAGACAAGAGGCTTCTACTCATCGGCCGAGCGAGAGAAGAGACGAATCGGAGAGCTTTGGATCCAGGAGCTCATCGAAGAGAATGATTGGGCGTCTGCGGGCAAGGTTTGTGGCCAGGTACTCAAGACGCCAGACAGATGGGAGAGATGGGTTTGGACGTTTGCCGGAGCAAAGAGGTTCGATGCCATCACAAACTACATTCCGACAGAACAGATGCACCCGCCACTTCCCTCAACCATATATGAGGTCGTACTGGGGCATTATATCCAGAACGATAAGCCAAGGTTCAGAGAACTGTTAGACCGCTGGTCCCCAGAACTATTCGACATCAAGACTATTACAACTGCATTGGAGAACCAGCTCAAGTATCGAGATGTACGAGAAGACAGCATTGACGATGGAGAAAAGGGACGGGATTGGCGAATCGTGGTGGAGAGCTTGGCAAAATTGCACGAGGCCAACGGGCGACACCGCGAAGCCCTCAAATGCTACATTAAGCTTCACGATGCAGATTCGGCCTTTAGGCTGATTAGAGACAACCACCTTGCAGAAGCCGTTACAGACGATATCCCTAGTTTCATTGGTCTCAGAGTTCCACCTGGCAAACTGGATCAAATGACAGCAGAGGAGATTGAACAAGCGACGTCTGAAGCCATCACTCTGCTCGTCGACGAAGCCCAGCATGGCCTTCTGCGTCCTGACATTGTGGTGGAGCAACTCCTCGCCCAGAAGCTTAACCTGTATATATACTTCTACTTCCGAGGCCTATGGAGAGGCGAAGGCATCCAAGAACATACTGGAGAGAATGTGGACCGACTGGTCATGGACAGCCAATCTTTGGTGGACAGCTTTGCAGATTTGGCGGTCCATCTGTTTGCGACCTTTGATCGAGCGTTGCTTATGCAGTACCTCAAGACTTCAGTCTCATACACATTCGAAAAGGTAAATCGAGTCGATGAAATCGAGACTGCGATCTATGTGCTAACTTGAGATAGGCTGTTCAAGAGTGCGAGACATTCTCATACTACGATGAGCTCGTGTTTCTGTACTCCAAAACGGGTCAGATGAAGCGCGCTCTCTACCTCATTATCGATCGTCTTAAGAACGTTCACAAGGCCATCGAATTTGCCAAGGAACAAGATGATCCTGACCTATGGGAGGATCTCCTAAAATACAGTATGGACAAGCCTAGCTTCATCCGAGGTCTGCTAGAGCAAGTCGGTACAGCCATCAACCCAATCACTGTGGTGCAGCGAATCCCCGAAGGGCTCGAGATTGAAGGGCTTAGAGAGGGGCTCACGCACATGATGAAGGAGCATGAGATACAATACAGCATCAGCTCAGGGGTTGCGCGAGTTCTTCGTAGCGAGGTAGCTACGGCGCAGAGCGAGCTCCGGGCTGGACAACGCAAAGGCATCAAGTTCGAAGTGGTTTTCCAGGAACAGGAACATGTGGATGTCCAAGTCAAGGACGTGCCCACGGACCCTGAAAACCCAGAACGCAACGCCTCCCACCCATCTACAGGGCATGATCACCGGGTGCCAAAACCGGGGCACTGCGCAAGATGTCACGAGCCTTTTACCGAGTATGAAATGGAGACATTGGTGGGATATGCCTGTGGCCATGTGTTTCACGTGAGCCATCTCCTAGAGATGCTGCATGGGGGTAAGAAGGTCGATGTCGACCTGGGCAATGGTTCTGAGGAGGGAAGTCGATACTCTGTAGGGTTGAAGGTGATGAGAGCGCGACTGCTGAAGGATAAGACGAGAGGAGGCTGCCCTGTGTGCCATGTTGAGGAGTAAGGATATCAGAATTTTAGTTGGCAGGCGTCTATCCACCGACGGTGCATAAGGAGGTGGCCAGTTGTCAGCGCACATCAGTTCTAGGTGTTTCTACGGTGTATGCGTATAGCAAAGCGGACGAAATAAAGACAAATTGTTCATAAACCTGGGTTCATCTTCAAGGCACCTAGGTACAACACGTATTAAGTCCCTCCGCTCGGTTCCGAAATGCCAAAAACCACAATCCTGTGTATGCCTTCATTCTACATCCTGCAGGCTCTTAAACCAACGACCATTGATATTCCATGTCAAACCATCCAACACCATCCCTTTCTCTCTAGTATGAAAGAAAAATCCGAGTATAGAGTGAGTATGACAGCATGATCCAGGGGTTGTTTAGAAGACAACAGCGATGAGCATTCCAGCGAAGCCAAGAGCGGCACCGGGAGCAAGCACCTGAGCAGCGCCAGTGGCGGTGACACTGGGAGTGCCAGTAGGAGTAACCTCCTCAGTTTCGTCGGCAGACGAAGGGTTGGCGTCAGTGGCAGTGCCAGAGACGGTAGTGTCGTAGACGGTCTCGGAGTCAGTGACGGTAGCAGTAGCAGTGTCAGTGACAGAAGGCTGCTCATAGGCAGTGGTGAGGACAGTCGGGTTGCCGGACGCGTCGGTGGTGCTGATGACGGAAGGAATAGGGACAGTCTCACCACCCTCGGAGGGTCCGGGGACCTGCTCGTCGGGAGAGGTACCGGCGGGGGCGGAGTAGCCGGGCTCGGAAACGCCAGGGGCACCGCTGGGAACAATAGCGGTCTGGCTAGGAGCAGGAACGTTCTCAGAGGGAGAAGAAACGCCCTGGCCGTGGTAGGTGGTGGGCTCCTCGCCGCCAGCGGGAACAGAAATTCCTCCTCCAACAGGGACGGAGGGGAGGATGGTGGCGACAGAAGAGAAGCCCTCGCCGGTGTTGGAGATGACCGTGTCACACTGGGTCTGGTGGATGACGCTGCAGACGCTCATGGTGTAGGCGGTAGTGCCTGGATAGCCAGTCAGTCAGTTACGTGGTAGACAAAGAGATAGAGGAGAGTGCATACCATCAGAAGTAGCAACAGCATACTGCTCGGTGACGGGGAGGTCGGTAACGGTCTGAGCAGCTGAGAAGACGTTAGAAGGGCTGAAAGATGCTGAGGAATGCTTAGGATACGAACACATACACAGAGCGCTCTCGCCGTCGTGGTAAGTTCCGGCGACATAGGGTGCGCAAATAGCCAGAATGCTGGCGAGAGCCTTGAGGTTGAGGACAGCCATCGTGACGGTGAGGAATCTGTTTTTGCAGGAGAGGTTAACTAGTGATCCTTTTGATATGAGTATTAAGATGGAGGAAAAGAGGAGAAGAGGGCAGAGCGGGAGAAGTGAATGATGGAGGAGGCAAAGAAGCACGAGTGAGGGTGAACAGATGCACAAACACGAAGAAGAAGGTAGTTAAACACTCACAGGTTTGTTTAAAGATGTGAAATGCAAGTGATTTTGTAGATGCAAATGGAGATGCAAGACTGTGGTGGTGATGCTGTGCACGATAGGTCCAGAGAGAGAGCGAGAGGAGAGATATGGAGTGCGAGTGCGAGGGTGAGGGTGAGGAAAAGAAGAAAAGAAATAGGAAAAACAAAGACGACGATATCTTTTTCTAGGCAGACGTAAACAATAGCAAATCACTCGAGCCCCCCTGCAGCCGAGTCTGCGACGTCTGTCTGCCAGTTCCTCGACAGCTGTTGGCAGTGATTGACAGCTGGCGAGCTCTGGTTTCAAGGGGCAACGGTCCAACAACAATAGGTAAAGGTACCTAAGGTAGAGATGAATGGAAGAGCATGGAAGGCAACTGAGCAAATGAGCTGTGAATACTCCAGCAACAGCCGTTAGGTTATCTGGTGTTACGGATTCTTGTTGCACTGCACGTCGTGTTGAGGCATCCCATCTTCATGGTGTTTGCCCCTGAGACGAGTGTGAGTGTCGTTCAACAGGCACTTGGTGATTAAAAGAAAATTACTATAGCAGAAATGAAAAAAGGTTGGTATTCATTCTCTTATTTCTTCTTTCTCCTCCTTCTTCCCTTCTCATCTGGCTAAGCACTCACGAGCCTTAGTAGAGACGGTTCACGTATACGGTATACCTAACCTCTATCTGCTTGAACGTCATGACACAATATGCTCCATCTACCTCCACTTCAACTAGATACAATATACAGATGCAAAACAATACCTGCATCCCTACCAACTTGCTATCGAGAACAATGCTCTCCTCAGTCACTCCAAAGAAGCTCATCTTCCCTGTCGATAACCACCGTCTCTCGACTGTCCTCCACTTTGGCCTGCACCGTTGCATATTTCATGTCTAATTAATTATACTTGCCACTGAATTTCTCAAGCAACCCTCATTGAGTGTGCGATGCTGCGGGCCTTGTCCCACGTTCCAACCGCAGCGGCATCTTGCAGTCCTGTACACAGCATAAGTCATATCTGTCTGAGATAGATTAATCAGGTAGATTCTCAATCAGCATCTCGACCTTTATGACTTGCACTTCAGTCCCAACGCGTCTGCTGAACAACACTACGAGTACCCTTTATCTTCAATACTATGCAGAGCCCAGACTTAAAAGTAACCTCACTCGAATACGCTGTACTCTTGTCTCTTCAACAGGTGTCTGGACAGTGCACTTGTGTCATGTCACTCGTCTGTGCCTCAGAGTGAGTACCCGATGAAGGACAGGCCGTCTCCGAGCAGAGTCAGGTAAAACTAGATTGGTAAAGGAGGGAAGATTGAGGTTTGTTTAAGCGAGTCTGTGGATTCTTGTAATAAAACGGTGTGTCTCGGGGACCCTTGCGATCCCTCAAGAGATGGCCGCGTAAATTAATTAGAGAGGATTTTGGGTTCTAGGGGACGGCATACTACCCATACGAAAGAACAACAGTGTAGCTACTATTGACCGTGAGCTTCAATGGGTACAAGCTTGACTTATTATCCTCAATGTCGAACCCTTGCTTACTACTATGTTGCCCAGTTGGCTCATACCTAAGGTAGTAGGTAATGCTAGGTGCTAACTTAGACTTTTGCTTGTCATACATATTTCTTATCCAATCAGCGGCGGCAAAAAATTAACAAATAATAGTTACAGAGATTGGGCTTCACAACAGTTGAGCCATAGAATTGTTGTGACCAGTTGTTCCTGGGAAACACGTTAATTTACCTCGTTTCTCAGTAGTGAAGTTCAATCGCACATAATACGTGCCTACGATTAATGCCTACCTTTCTAATCATCCCACAGAGTAGAATAAGGTTACAAGAGGAGAGTTGCAATACAACGAAAGGGAAACCTACGTATGCATGAACAGAAATTACAGTCTCCTGTGCCTTGGTGGTACACAGGGCTTACTAAGTAAGGAAAGGGCAAAAATTGCAAAAAGAGGAAATTTGATGGGATTTAACCATCTTCAATGGACGAACAGGGAATCGAACCCTGGACCACTCCCAGATGCGAGCACCTGTAGGACGAAACTTGCTAAGGGAGTATTATACCACTAAACCATTCGCCCAATTGGATGGTAGCTGATGGCCATATTGAAAACCATGTCCGCCACCAGCAATTCTCTGACAGGTGAGGCGATTCAATAATCAGCCAGCCAGCCATACATGCGTGAAAGAATTTCCCTTTCCCGCTTGCTGTTTACCATAATCTTAACAAACCGCTCTTGTCCAGTAAATGAGAAACCAAAAGAGATAGGAAACGCTGGCTCGTAGAAAACAAAGACTCGGAAGGTGTTTGTTTTATCCAGAAGGTATCGGCACAATCCTAAGAACCACAGACACACGGCATTGACGATTTACAGGAATATTTAGAAATGACAAAAGGAAATGAGAAGGAAATGAGAAGAAAGAGAGGAGTCAACTCTGTAGAGCGCCATGTTCATCGCTCAACTTTCAAACAATTGCCTCAGCCGCCGGAGATGCCCAGTCGTCGACAACACAGTGGTCACGAGAACACCATAACATACAGCCATGACCAGCCGAGTTGTGAGATCCGGTAGAGCCATCATCAGCACGGCCAAGCAGAGAAAACTCATAGAGAATCCATTAACAAGAGTACGGAGAGGCACAAGTGGAGCTGGCGGCGGCTGTGGTGGTGCCGCTTGATCACCTGGAGGATTCACCGGTGGTCCTTGAGACAAGGCGACAAGATCTGCTGCCCCAAGAAATTGAGTTTCGGCTTCTATTAAGAGCTGGCGATGGTTGAGATAGGTCCTGTATGCCTGGATCTCGTCGTTTGTCGGTGCTGGTAGCTTTTGCATGTCTTCTAGAGACATGACCAAGTGCCCTGAGATGGTTAGACACAGATATGTGAACAATTCAGACACGCTTACTATATCTGCGAAGAAGACTCTCAATCTTATCCATTACCCGATGCCTGTTTCTATGGATCTCGTGATTTGACACTCGCTCTTCTCGTCCAGAGACAGACATATGGCCGCCGCCCCTCGTGGTAATTGAATCCAATCGTATTAACTCTTCTTCCAACTCCCCAAGTTGATCTTGATGATACAGGAGGGTGCGGTGATGTAGCCAGTCGAATCGTCTATATATCGGCTTCAGTCGTGGTTCAAACTGACCTGATACCCTGGCTGCTATTGATGCATATCCATCAAGTGCTTCAACAGGGAGATCTTCGTTGTTCTGACCAGCCATCTGCTCTTGGGTTTCCGGGTATGGCAGATCGTATAAAGAAGGTTGGTTTGGGAAAGAACCATCCGAAGCAATAGATTTCCGATTTACGAAGGCAAATCCGGAGTGATAAGGATGATCGATAGGTGGTAATCCGGACAACTGGGGAGAGAAAGCTTCTTGGGACGGAGGGTAGCCGGCAGGAGTGTGGTTTGGCCCCCAGCCTGCATACGACATGGGACTGAGAGGGGATTGTGGGTAGTTGGCAAGGGACACAACTGAAGGAGTATGCGCATATGCCGATGTTGCTACCTGACGGCCGTTGGGCGGATTCTTGAAATAACTCGATTCTGGAGAAGATGGAAACGGTTCATGCAGGACAGAGTTCGGTTCGGGTCCAGAGGAAACACCCCCAGGCCGAGGTGTTGCCTTGATCTTGAAATTCCTGGCTTCTCTCGACATCTTGCTCCTATTGCCGCTAGGCTTTGATACGGCTGTGTCGTCGTTGGGTGTGAGCTGCGTAACGGCGGACCCGCTGGCAGTACGTTGAACGCTCGAGGGAGTGTACTCCTTCTTGGATGACGAGCTGGGCGGAGTTGGATATTGAGTCCCACCCTCACTAGGTGACGGACTAGCACTTTCTTCGTAGTCTTCGATCGTAGACTGTTGAGGTATGGTTTTATGCGTCTGCGGACTCTCGGAAGAAGACCACGAGGCCCTTGATCTACCTTGCGCTCGGTCGTTCATTGTGGCTTTACGCCAAGGAAGCAGATACTGTCCGTTCGAGTTCAAGTATGTTCTCTGGGGGCGTTCAGCTCTTCCAAACAACTGATCTATGGGAAGTCTTGAATGAAGGGTGATTGAGGCTAAGAGCCAGCTTATCAATAATGGCTTGTGCAATATTGTTGAACCGTATACCCAAACGGTCTGCCGAGGATATCCCCGAGTGATAAGCTTGGTGTTAACCAGACTTTCAACGCTGAAGCATGATGATTATATCATATGTAGCGGGAATAAGATGCAACTCTAGATGACAGTTGAAGGGAGCGGTTGGCTGTACCGTAGCACCGGGAACTGATGCTGGATGCCGTGAGCAACCGTAAGGACGTTAATCAAGCAGTTAGACCTGATATGAAAGCGTGGAAGCCCAAGTAAGAAAAATAAAAGCGTCCGACACTTTTCAATGGGTTTGAAAGAAAGAGGGATTGTGAAAAATGATGGAGGGTGGACTTCAAGACTTCTTGAAGCTAAGCAGGCATGAGATGATGATGATGGTGATGTTGACGATGGGTCTGACGTTCTTATTAGTCAACGAGTCCGCCTGCCTGCCTTGTTTCAATTGACGGGTAGGGGAACAGCTGAGCCGCAGACTCCGGCTCAACACTTGAACTCGCCATTGGAGTAAAAAGAGATGGTGGGGGAGTGAGAGTGGTAGGTAGTATCAATAACAAGGACTGCGCTGCGTTGCATGTGAGATGGTGGTGAGCGAGCGCTGTCATCCAGCCATGCAGCAAATGCTGATTAGGGCAAAAAGAGACTCCTTTCATCTCCGGTACAGGGAATCGAACCCTGGGCTCCGCGGTACTGATCTCTCAGGTTATGAGAGCGCGAAATGTTAGCCACTACACCATACCGGATGTTGCTTGTTAGATTCTGAAGAATTTGATAATATGAAGACCATGATCGGGGTTGTCAACATCTACCGCTGGGTCTTGTACACTTTGTGGATCCGTGCACGTGCTTACCTATACGTATCTGCCCGGCATCTTCCACTTCAAACTGACTTACCTAGGTACCTGAGGTATGAGAAGAAGCTCCACTACAGAGAGCTATCTAAGAAAACCCAAGAAATACTCCAGGAAGCCAATCAAGTTTGTTTGTTTTCATGGCTCGCCGATTTGAGGCTACAATCAAGCCCTGTCTGGTACGATGATTGACATATGATCAGCCTCAACTGTGCTGCCAAGTCATAACGCATTACCAACGTAACCCTCCTTCCCCAGTCCTGCCCTCCAATCGAGCTACCACACCTCCCGAACTCGCAGACTGCGATACCAGCAAAATCCTACTACCGAGACTCTGAGCTTCGTATACGGCGAGAAGGACTGGTAATCAATCAGGCTATTGTAAACATCTTTTCTCGGCAAACCGACCCTGCCAATACATCTACCAAGCTTTTATAGGCAAACTCTCACTCCACCCTCGCCGCAATGCCACGCATACCGACCTCTGTTCTAAGCAAGTACTTGCTGAAAGGGCAAATACCCCGACAAGGCTGTGTCGGTGCGCGCCAGATATCCAGGCATACTACATTACCCTCAGCAGCCGCATTCACCGCCCACACGGCCAGGCTGTTGCACGTTTCTCCTGAAGCTGTCACACCACCTCCGGCACAGCCAGTACCTCTACGGAAGCAGTTAAAGGACGAGGCAAAGAAAGCCAAGAAACAAGGCAAAAAGAAGTCAAAAGGCGATTCTCAAACCGTAGATGGTTGGGAGTTGACTGTTGGTATCGAAATTCACGCCCAGTTAAATACTGCCCATAAACTGTTCTCGCCAGCTGTCACGTCTTTCAACGATGAACCAAACAGCCATGTGGCTCTCTTTGACGTTGCCATGCCAGGCAGCCAGCCCTTGTTCCAAAAGGAAACCTTGATTCCTGCTTTGCGCGCAGCCTTGGCCTTGAATTGCGACGTTCAAGAGGTCAGTCGATTTGACCGCAAACACTACTTCTGGTGGGATCAACCATCTGGATACCAGATCACTCAGTACTATGAGCCTTTTGCCAAAAATGGTCATATTACTCTCCTCGCCCGCGACGGGATTTCTCCGCAGGACGGCGAAAGTGTGACGATTGGAATCAAGCAAGTCCAGCTTGAGCAGGATACGGCAAAGACACTCGCTCAGACCGGCAACATTCAGTGGCTTGATTTCAACCGTGTGGGCGTCCCTCTTATTGAAATCATTACCGAACCCGAACTTCACCATCCTCGGACTGCTGCTGTCCTTGTGCGAAAGATCCAGATGCTGCTGAATACTGTCGATGCCTGCGTGTCGGGCATGGAGACAGGAGGTCTACGAGCAGACGTCAACGTTTCCGTTCGCAGGACTGACGGATCTAACCCGTCCCTCGGTACGAGGACTGAAATCAAGAACCTAAGCACCATCAAAGCGGTTGAGGACGCCATCATCGCGGAGCGTGACCGTCAAATCCGCGAATTGGAAGCTGGAAGGTCTATCCCTAGTGAGACTCGCGGTTGGGCTATTGGATCCACGGAAACACGGCGACTACGTGGAAAAGAGGGCGAAGTAGACTATCGCTATATGCCCGACCCCGATATTGCGCCTCTGGTCGTCGGAAACGATCTCGTAGGTCACCTACGACAATCGCTGGCTGTCACACCTGATTCGGAGCTGGATACCCTCATCGCCCGGTTCGGCCTAACGGCCAAGGATGCATTATCCCTGATCAATCTGGAGAACGGTTCGCGAGTGCAATATTACTACAAGATCCTTCATTCTATTCAGAGCAAGCTTGCGGAAGATCTGAGCGAAGCTGAATTGCCAGAGTTCAAGAGTTATTCTGCTCTGGTGGGTAACTGGATCATCCATGAACTTGGTCGCCTGACTACCTACAAAGCAGGACCACTCGCAGCTCGAGACCTGACATTCACGCCAGAAGGTGATTGCGAGCAGGTCCCTGACTCAGACCTCTCACAACTCCTTTACCACCTGATTCGCAAGCAGATCACGGGCAAGGTAGCTAAGGAACTTCTGTTCGCCATCTATCTTAAAGAGATTGAAGGCGGAGTCACCCAGGCCATCGAGGAGAACGATCTATGGTTCAAGGAGATCCCAGAGGAGGAATATGAACAACTAGCTAATGAGGCTTTAGAGGGCGAGGATAAGATCCTGCAAGAGTTTGTCGACTCTGAGAAATTCCCTCAGGGCAAGCTCATGTTCCTTGTTGGCAAGATGATGCGTCTTGGGCCTACTGAACGTATTGTCCCTGCCAATGCTGAGCGGGTCATGAGGGCCAAAGTTGAGACTCTGCGAAAGACGTGATTCACAACCACAACACAGCTGGAATGTTACAGCTGTTAATAGTACAGCCCTTCTCCTGTCACCTGAAGTGTCCGCATAGTGGCATCGTGTCACCGAACTGTCGATTCAAGATGGCGTTAAGCCCACAACTAAAGATAGTTGGCCGGTCCGACATTGAGGCTTTGACCGGGCATCACTGGTGTTACCAGTGTATTCTCTTGCGTACTGAGGCACAAGGTAGCAAACACGGATCGTCGATACATAGCATGGAATGTGCGTTGAATAAACATTTGCCTCTATTCTTCCAACGTACTCGTGAAATCAAGTTTGATTATGACAAACCTGATGTCCAAGACTGACAAACTCATGGCTACTATTTTCCCTACACGTATTGCGTTTCCTTCTAATAAGGATAGAAGTGTCCCACGACCATGGACATCTAGCCATGGCTCAACATTTATAACGGCACTCCCAAGCGACCGAGACAATAATGAAGGCGGTGTTAAAACAGAAACAGTGTGGGAGACGATGAACCCCTATACAAAGGAAAGTCGACATAGTACGACAACCACTATCTCAACAAGTTCATCAGCGAAGGTCGTAGCAACACCGAACACTACGTCAATAAGAGACATTAGCCATTCGAAGCCAACCCCTACTGGTAGCCAGAACCCTGGCTCTCTTGCATCAACGCTTCAGCATCCTCACGCTCTCTCGAACGGAGCTATCGCCGCGGTTGTTATTGGCCTTGTCTTTGGCTTGGCCGTGATAGTATCAGCAACCTGGTTCTTTATCTATAAAAGACGCAGGCTCCCGACAAGAAACCAGGTTACTCCTCCTCAAACGCCAATCTATAGCCCTCCACCCCCGGATTCTCCATTGCCAACTCCTCCGCCGCTACCCGAGCTGAGCTCTCACACTGACC
The DNA here is from genome assembly GCA_013184455.1 of Fusarium continuum. NCBI lineage: Eukaryota > Fungi > Ascomycota > Sordariomycetes > Hypocreales > Nectriaceae > Fusarium > Fusarium continuum. The sequence goes on from JABCKB010000480.1 coordinate 44,286, forward strand.
GAACTTCTACCCTGGAGGATTCCTTGATCAGCTACGGGGACCGCGTCCGATCGCCCACGCCTCAGCCCGCAGTGGCAGAGGTGAAGAGCTTTACTCGTGCATGGCAGAAGCCCCGAGTATATACCATTGGCGGAGGCCGTATCGCGGAACTTCAGGGCTCAGAGCCTCAAGCAAGCTCCAACGATAGGGACGACGACATCTCGCCTATTTCGCCGGCGTCTCGAGCAGATTCGCCTCACGTGGCGGGTCCTGTCGTGAGTCCGATATCATTGACTTCAAGATTTAGCACCCTGTCTTCTAGGACTGATCAGAGCCAAGAACGAGGAGAAAGTCAGAGAAGAGGGTACTAATAAGATTTCTGTGTTTTGGATATTGGGATGGAACCCTTTGCATAATATAAGGGTTGGCTTAATTTCGGTATTTCTGACTGGGGGGTATCACAGTCGATAGGCTTTTGTGCTACGGGTTGGTTTGTTTAGGGATGATAAGAGAGATACTCTTGAAGCCCCCCTTCGCTATGGAATTGAATATACTAAATGAGAGAAAAAGAGCTTCGGACAAAATTAGGCAAAAATTTAGGCAAATTTCTCTCTAATACGCTTAGAATTTCCTAAAATCTGTCTTACTTATCGATTATATTTAATACTTCAGACGAGGTAGAATAATGTTTAGGGTGATAAAGAGATAGCAGAATATTTCTAAATTGCACACCGCTTATCACTTCGTTTGAAAGACCTCATGTTTATACTTAAAGAGGTTCTTGACGGAATGGGTGGTTGCAAACTAATGAATGATATGACGAAACTCCAAACTCCTTACGTGCTGAAACACGATAATGCCTTGAAACAGAAAAAGTGTCGCAGCAATCAAGGTATGTTCTCACCAACCCCCATGTTGCCTTGTCTGCCATGTTTTATGGCCGTCCATTGTGTCCGTTACCAGCAGCATGGTTCGTCTGCAAGACTTCGTTATCGTACTTGCCCGGCTGGAAAGCATAATTCAAGTTCTCTCTGTCCTTCAGAAACATGTCAACCCGCTCATCCTTCGACCTGCCCGCAGCGACTGTATTCCTGCGGGCAACCTGCTGCCCAATGGCGAGGTTCGACTGGTTCTTCATTTCCATAAGATCAGCGCCATATTGATCTGCTCGGCTCATCTGAGCAAAGGCACCTATCATGCACATGACAACGACAATAGTGGCGAAAAGACCATTTGACATGTATAACGGGTCCTTGGTCCTGCCATCGCGAGCATCATACCAGCGTTCCCAGTCCTCCCATGTAGCATTATGCGCAGCAGACCCTGCCTTATGACGCCAGGCACGGTCGGCATCACGGACAGTCTGGTTGAGAGTCTGGGGCCGACCACCTGTCCAGCCTACACCGTAGACATCATAGAGTTGACGCTTTGAGGGGTCGCTGAGTAGGTCGTTGGCGGCAACGATGAGACGATAGCGTTCTAGGCGAATCGTGTGCGGTATGTTATCAATTTCAGAGGTATGTATGTGTCTGTCAGGATGGTAGACCTTGACAAGCTGGTAGAATCGGTGTTTGGTATATGGAGCATCACTCTTCATGGAGAAGATCTCGTAGGGAGAAGGATAAGTAGATTTGGGCCATTGGGGGACCTCGTTATGGATAGAACCACCTCGTCGGTCGCTGTTCACCGTAGCATACCGTCTACGTCGGTCTATCGAATAGTTTGTTGCTGGAGCGTAGCTAGATCGTGCCCCTCTAGATGACGTTATAGACCGAAATGACGGAATACTCGATGCGGCGGGGAAGGCATTGCAGGAGCCGAGAAGAATTGCAGCCTTGTTCAACGGCATGACGATTGCAATAAATGGCACAAGACTAGAGGCATTGAAAACATGTTCAGTACCGCGAGCTTGGAGTTTTTGAGTATCGTGGATTGAGCATGTTAGAGCAGGAAATCGAGAAGATGGAGGCTTAAGCGGCGCAATGACGCGCAGCGAATAAGCATGTTCAGCTGCAGACCCCACAATCGGGGACCAGATGGCAGATGGCAGGGATTATCTAATTCCCCGGCCGAAAAACGGTGATTCAGAGCCACAGCCGGTATAGTCACGAGACCATAAGTGCATTGACCATGGTGAACAATCTCGGTGAAGAAGTCCTTCTAAACTACCCCTGTTTCGATCTGCCGACATGCCGAGATACCCCACGTATTTAACGACAGATTCGTTCACACAATCCATTTGAGTTACCACTGCATATCCTACTAGTCGCTGCCGGGTAAATCAGTCTGCGGCCACTTAAAGCGGGATGTTGATCACTTCAAAGACCTACTGCAGCAATGAGCAACGATAGTCTAAGTGACCGCTACTGCCGACATATCCGGCTCTTCAATTGTTGGAGTACTGGCTGGTATAGAGATGAACCACTTACCCTGGATCATTCGGTTACTACTCACACTTAACCGGAATTCCATTCGAGCGCTGACGAGGATATTATCAAGACCTATTGAGGGGGTATACGCCGGGAATAATTCAGAGGAGGCTCGATCTGAACAAGATTCACACACCTCTCATCCCAGTTAAATTGGGTTTTATGCTTCCCCTCATTCAAGTTGGACTCCGATTCCACGATTGGGGTAAACGATATGGTGATGTTCGTCACCCATGGGGAAGGCCCGTAAAGGGATCGACCAGACCCGGCATCTGGGGACGGCAGTTTCTGTCCCGTGAACCAATGAGACCACCTACTCTCTGTGCAACATTTACATGGCTCTCGATAGCTTCTCATTTCATGGTTATGGGCTCAAGTCGGTGGATCTCGATAGCGGAATTATTCCAGTATCAATGTCAATCTCTCCACTTCCCACGGACACCGTTCGGTCGTCATCTCCACTTCAAGCTTTTCTGTGCTTTGCAGTACTACAGTAACACTACTAGGGCGATCTCCTTATGGGAATACCTCCGGCTTGCAGCTCTCCGCCTGGTTCATATTGAGGCTCAACAGTGCTAGACCACGCCAAGATTCTTCCTCCCGGCTTGGCACGAGCTCCAACGATGGTCTCTGACATGGTTTGCTCAAGTTCCTAGGCGAGGTTATCATACTGGGCTCATATCTCAAATAGAGGGACAGTTTTGGGACCAACCTGAACAAACCAAAGTTCAATGGTTTGCTTCTTTTAAAATCTTCGCTCGACTCGAATGTAGCCAGCCATCGCCACGTGTTACCCATCATCAACTACTAAAATTATGACGACTGGATAATACCCTGACCATGGGGTACGCTTCGTTTACAGCACACCAAATATAATCTCCAGTGCGCTATATCCGACGCGCCGACATATCCAGCTTTTCCCAGGATAATCTGTCTCGCAAAGGTTCCATCATACCAGATTCGGAACCTCCACACCGGCTACTGGATCTATTCTCCACGCTCGTCCTCGGCCCTTTGGTGTTGTTCCTGCTCAAGTGCTATTAGCGTCGTGGGTCATATGCTCAGATGATGGATCAAGTTCCAATGAGCCTGTTGCTGATCTTATCACGACGACTCTTCTGGGGAACTTGAACTTTCCATTCCCACACGCCGAGGAAGTTGGGTGCCCGCCCCTTCGTCCATGCTCAAGATGGGGTATGGGGTAGTTCCCCTACTCAGTTGTGATCGAGATATAAAGCTGTAGACCCTAAGTGGGTTGATCAAAGATATTTCTCCAGACTCGCCCCTCAGGTCTCTCTATTTAATAATCTTGTTCCTCTCGTCTCGGCGACATAGGCTTTTTATTACTCAGCTCTCTTACTACTGTCCAAGTCCAAGGCTTAGACAAGATGTCTCCAAGCATTCCTCACTCCAACGGGGCAACTACCCCTACGCAGTATACCGACAAGGATGATGGCCATTACCACCGCAACCATCCTCACTACTACGACGAAGAGCGAAACAAGAATATCCAGAAGCCTCACCAGTCCATGGTGTCTCAGGTCTATAACCCTTCATTCTTCAAGGTTGCCAACCCTGGTCCTCTGGGCTTGATCAGCTTTGCCCTGACTACCTTTGTCCTCGGCCTCTACCAGTGCGGTGCTGGGTAAGTCAATATCGACTTAGTTTTCAAAATCTTGTATGCTGATTTCCTCTTAAAGTCTCCCTGGCTCCAATCCTTTTGGTGGAGTCGGTCCTGACCAGGCTATCTTCGGTCTGGCCGTCTTCTTCGGTGGAATTGCTCAGTTCTTCGCAGGCCTCATGGAGTTCCGTGTAGGTAACACCTTTGGTACCACCGTCCATTGCTCTTATGGCGCTTTTTGGCTCGCCTTTGCCATGTTCTTCGTTCCCGAGCTCGGTATCAAGGACGCGTACAAGGGCGACGATCGCGCCTATAGCTTCGCCCTGGGTATCTTCCTGATCATGTGGTGCTTCTTGACGCTCATCTTCTTCGTGGCCGCTCTCAAGACCAACATTGCAATTCTCGTGGTGTTTGGCTTCCTGTTCCTCGCCTTTCTGTTCCTCAGTCTGGCTCAATTTTTGCAGACCAGCCACCCTACTGCTGCAATTCGAATTAACAAGACGGGAGGGGCATTTTCAGTCATCTGTGCCTTTGCAGCATTTTATAGCGGCAGCGCTGGGTTAATGACGGAGGACACAACTTGGGTTCGTTTCCCGCTTGGCGAGATTGATGTCCAGCCCAAAAAGACCAACGTTGCTTAACACCACGATCAATGGGAGGCCGTTTGATATCTTGAACATTTGAGGAGAGAAGAGGCTAGAGGCACTCAAGCTAGAATGCCATTTTATTGGCCCGGAAAAAGAATCTAGCACATTAATTTCGCGATCGGATTTTTGTGGGGTATTCCAGGACAACCAACATATATCCTCCGACGGATCAAGGTTATAAGAAACATATTGAGAGTACACAAATGGACGTATTGCAATTGGCATTGGATGGGTTTGAGATAGCGACTGTTGGATATCTGTATGAATCTGATATGATTTTTAATGACGATGAATAAGACATATAATGAACGAGCAAGAGAGAATAGGTGATGATGTTAAGTTTCTCTCGGTTGTGACATTCTCTCTACATCAACATAAATTGCATTGATACTCCTTTGGTTGTAACCGTTGTTGACATGGTGGTAGACTCTATGGTAATAATTCGTGACAAAACATCTGCATTGACATGTTATCTTGAATGCGTTAAATTTGCTTCCCTAACCGTATGATGCATGGCTTGTAATTGTACAGCAGGCCATCATTAGGCCTGACCTTCATTATATCCCATCTTGATCTTGACAAGTTCAAGCTTGGCTTACAGCTTGCCCTTGACCTCATCAGCAGCACCCTTCACCTTGCCCCTGGCCTGCTCGGCAGCGCCCTTGGCTTCACCCTTGAGCTCCTGGGCCTTGCCGGCAGCCTCACCCTTGAGTTCTTGGGCCTTGCCGGCAGCCTCGCCCTTGAGCTCCTGAGCCTTGGCGGCGGTGCTGCCGCTAGTGGCATCCTGCGCAACGTTCTTGGCCTTTGCGGCGACGTTCTCTGAACGTAATTGTTAGCAAGTGGTTTCCTGGTTTAAGTAAAAAGGTTTGAGAGACTAACCGCCAACCTCGATGCCGTCGACGATCTTTTCGCTCACAACGCGGTCAACCTTCTTGGCAGTGTCCTTCACGGCATCGGTAGCAGTTCGCTGGAGGGCGAAGCTGGTAGTGAATGTTCGGGGAGCCTGGAAGGCGATAACGCGGGGAGCGAGGGCCACACGGCGGATGACGTTCTCTGTGAGGAAAGACATGACGTTGGTTGTGGTGGTGAAGGGTTATTTAGGATCGTTGAGTCGGTGATTTGCTGTTTTTGAGGAGGAAAAGAAGATATTCAATTGATGGATTGTTAAGAATTGAGAATCATGAAGAGAGCGAGAAAAGGGAAGCTCTTGTATGTTATGACGAGCTTGTCGTAGCTGCATGATGTCACTCGCGGGGAAAGAGCTCCCTGTTGCGGCGCGACCCAGCACGTGAAGGGAGTACTGTACGGTAATGATGACGCAGTGAGGCTTGAATAAAACGGGGGGGAAGCGCTCAGCACAGAAGAGCTTGCCTGCTTTTACCTTTGTGTTGCTTCCGATCATCGAGAGATTCTGCGGGCGATCGCCAAAGGCGGGAAGCTCTGGTGGGGAAAATACGTCTATATAGAATTGGCTGAATGTTAGGTTTAGTAGTGTGATATGAAGTTACCACAGGATCTGATCTACTTTCCAACGATAGTTTACAGATGCAAGTTTAGCCGAGCACTGCTACTCTGTATCATTGAATTTAATTGAATGCATTACTCAAGAATGGAGATGCTTCATATCGCGTTAAGCTTATCCTTGTAAACTCTACCTAGGAGAACCTAATATCAACATCACATCATCAATTCATAAATACTCTTCATAACCCTTCGTAAGTAGTCGTTATCATAAACAACAAGTATTCATCAATCATCATCTCGTTTAGCCCCTTGCAATTTTCTCAGACCTTATTCCTCCTGGCGTCGCCGCCTTTCCTTGGTCTATCGCTTCCTCCTCTTCATTTTGAGCCTCACGATTCGAACTCTCCAACTGCAACGTTGTAGCTCCTCGAATCATGAACTCTTCTTCTCTGGCGTTTGGCTCTGGATCGTCGTATTTCTCGTCCGTCTCATTCTCGTCCTCGATGACTTCATCTGCAGACGTCCCCACTCGACCGTTTATAACGTTGTCAATACGTAACCTTGGTGGACCCGAGTTAAGCCTCATGCCGTTCTTGGGCGGTCCAGCTAGATATGCGGTCAGCAAAAAGACAGCAGCAACAACAAGGTAACAGGTGATACTCACAAAGTAATAGATCAAACAGCTTGACAATGACAGGTCCCCAGACAGTAACTGCGATTATCTGGCCATATGACCACCGATTGGCAGCAAAACTCTCAGAGTTGATGACCTTTGTGAGAGAGATCATATACAGGATATTGACAATAAGATACGCCACCTCAAGAATGCGCCAGAACCATCTCTTGATGGAAAGTCCTCTTCGCTGTTTGCCCCAGCGTGGCCACCGACCTAGGCGATACGATCCGATCTGAACGTGTTTGGTAAGATGATGCTTACGAAGCGTCCAGGCGAGTTGATCAGCTACCAGCGCAACAATAGCGACGGTGTCAAGAACGAGAAATACCATCTTGTACAACAGAGGATGGGGAAAGAAGCTAAACGACTGGCCATCGACACCTTGAGTCGCAGCGCAATAGGTTCGTGGGCTTGGATTGAATCCGCATGCCTCTATCTCATTCTGACCTTTAAACAAGGCGAATGCATCCTTGAAGTATATTTTTTGCGATGTTGCGACAATTGCAAGGAGATACTCCACAAAGAAGCCCAGAAAAGTGTGCCAATTGCGAATGCCCTCGTGGTGCAAGCATATCTGAATAAGGAACATGGGTAAAATGCCATTTTGACTGACATGGAATGCAATGGCTGCATTGACGACAATCTCACCCCAAAAGGTACCCTCTTGAGAGTTAACGACGATGGCAAGAATGGACGCAATCTGAACAGCGAAGATGAACCAGCATTGAGCTTCTTGAAACTCAACCAGCGTGGTTGCAATAGCAATACTCGTGCGAGACAAACCACCAGAATCGCGCCAGATCATGCTCTCAATTCGAGTGAGGCTGCGCTTCAGCCGATAGGGCTTGGGCTCCGACTTGCGACGAGATGTGTCTTGAGTGATGGTGACCCATAGAGTGAAGCCCTTGAGAAGCAGGTACAACGACGCAGCAAAGCATACCTGAAGGACATACGAGATGAGAACCTAAAGAAACCTATATCAGTATCTGGCCAGGTAAACAAGACCAAGATTGATTTGAACCTACACCTGGTCCAAAGATATCAGGGTTAACTTCTGCCGGCAATTCAGGACACAATTCGTCCAGTGCGTCAAATATTTCCTCGGGAGTCGACTTCTCATATGAGAGGCGGTCGATTGTATGATTGCAGGGCTTGCTCAGTCCGTCATTCTCACAAGCGTCCTGGGCGCAAGCGATGAGAGACTTGAGCACTGGCCGCCCGTCAAACCCAGCCAAAGTACCAGATCCCATTATAACACTGGCATTGAGTTCTGTCTCTTGACTGACGTAATACGATTTTGCATCTTGAGTCCAATGCGCTGCAGCCGCCAGGGCAGCGCAGTTGTAGAAGGTCTCCAACGAGCTGAAAAATAGACTGGAGCTGTTGCAGGCGCGTGTGCAGTCGGCTACACCGTCCACATGGCATCCAGAGCTGAAAAGGATAATCTCTTGACCTCCATCGAGATTGGTGGCAAAAAGCTCTTTGAACGTGAGCCCTGAATCGACATCATCGGAGCCAGAGCCGAGACCGGCGATGTCAAGAAAGGGGAAGAAATCAGAGGTGCCTTCGATGCTGTCGCGAACAAGAATAGTAAGAGGTATGTCGGAGGCTGTAGTTGACGGTAGCGACGACGTAAGTGTTGTAGATGTCGAGACAGATTGTAGAACCGATGTTGATGCCATTGCGGAGATGGACTGTCTCACTCGTCTCTTGTTAAGACAAGTAGTGTATCCTCCGCAGACTCACTAACAGCGTAAAGTCGATTCCATTCTCTTTAAGCCACAGTAGGTACCAAGTGTTCTTCTTGAAGGCCGTATCACTTGAACGAGCCAAGTTGAAAGAACAGAAAGAGAGGTCAACAGAAGTTGGCGGAGGCTGAAGAAAGTGAGGATCTACTACTAGTCTAACTAATCCAATGGGTCGCTGACAGGGACATGGGGCTTGAAATACAGGCTTGGCACGTTTCCCCAGAATGGCAATTTTGGAGTTTGCTTGGTGGCTGAGACAGGCTTAGCTTGCTTTGCTTTGTACAGTAAGAGCAGGATATAGGTAGAGATGATTCCTTGGATGTTTTCAACTGCCAGAGGGGGGGGGAATAAGAGATAGATTGCGATAGACAAAGATGAAGTATCTGCTCTTGCTGAGTTAACTCTTATCTGATCGTCATGTCGATATTGATGTGTGGAACCCAAACCAACTCATCATCTCCACCAAAAGACCTCTATCTACTCTGTACAGTATAACCATAGTAAACGACAAGAGTACTATTGCAACTCACAGCATGAAGAGAGCCTCAAGTAGACTATAAGAGATCGATACAACTTAGATCAAGGATAATAAATCCCCGAGATCAAGTCAAACCATAAACCTACCGACACTCCCCTGGTCAACCCCATCTCTTATCGGTTATCGCTGTCGGCTTAACATAATGAACCGACACCAGCCGACGTCATTCCTCGGCCCTCCAAATATCCAAGCTATACAAAGCTCCCCTCAAGTCCTCCTCATCATCATCGTAACAACCACACCAATTAACCATCCACAATGCCTCCCCGCCTCTCCAACCCCGTAGTAACCCTCCGCGTCCTCCGTCGCTATTACTCCTCCTCCTCCGCCGAACCTCTGATCCGTGTGACGAACCTCCCCGCTCCAAACACCGGCCACATTCGCATCCTCGAGCTTAACCGTCCAGCTGCCCGAAATGCAATCTCAAAAGCTCTCCTGGCCAATCTCCGTGCTGAGATCGATGCTGTGCACAGTCAATACGGACCCAATGGCGAAGAGATGCCTCTTCCAAAGCGCTTTGGTGGTGCGGCGGGTGTAGATGAGAAGGGTCCCACGAGAGCTGTTGTGCTGGCTAGTGCTGTTGACACATCCTTTTGCGCCGGCGCAGATCTTAAAGAGCGTAGGGGGTTTACTCAGGGAGAGTATGTATTGCTTGTCTCGACTGGTAATTTTCTTTACTTACCATCAAATATAGAACCGCAGAATTCCTTACGAACCTTCGCAATGCCCTCACGTCCATCTCCAACCTCCCCATCCCCACCATCTCGGCCATCTCCTCCGTCGCACTCGGCGGCGGCCTCGAGCTCGCCCTCTCCACGCACTTCCGAGTCCTTACCTCCAATGCCACCGTGGGTCTGCCCGAAACCCGTCTAGGCATCATCCCCGGCGCTGGCGGCACCCACCGTCTTCCCGCTCTCATCGGCCTCTCTCGCGCCCGCGATCTGATCCTTACCGGCCGACGTGTCGGTGCTCCAGAGGCCTACTTCCTCGGCATCGCCGATCGCCTTGTCGAGATTGTACCTGAGGATGAGCGCGACGGTTCCAATGTTCTCGGTGAGGCCAGAAAGGCGGCTTTGAGCGAGGCTGTGAGACTGGCACAGGAGATCTGCGAGGGGGGACCGATTGGTGTGAGAGCGGCCCTTCAGGCTGTCGCGTGGGCGAGGGAAGATGTTGAGAATACGATGTATGAGCGGGTCGTCAACTCTGAGGATAGGAACGAGGCTCTCAAGGCGTTCCAGGAGAAGAGGAAGCCCATCTTCACTGGTCGATGAGGTTTGTCGACCATCTTGCAGTTAATATAAAACCTTGAACAATGCTCGAAGCATGTTGTGATATGATAACACCCCAAGGTAAGTCAGATGGGTTGAGTCAACTTGATCTTTAATTCTATGCCTAAGGTAATAAAATATTTCTTAATGCCGTGCCTACCATTCCTTACTGTTCGATTGATCCGTGGGTATGATGTCGCTTAGGGCTCCAATTCCAAACGCCTGCTGCTTGAACACAACTCCTTGCATGAAATGCCGTCCTCAGTCTCGCCCATACTTCAACCATCTTTCATCTCTATGGCACAGCCTGCGAATCCCTTAACGCTTTGTCTATGATGGCTTTGCTTGGCGCCTTGTCTGAGTTGATTCCTTAATGGAGTCGACTATCCCACGATGTCTACGAGTCTGGTATCCTCCACGGGTTCGAAGTGTTCGAGGTTTCCGTTCGAGTTTGTTCACAGACTCTTCTCCCCTAATTGACCGATCATGTTTGGCAAGCTTTACGCGCTTGGGCGGCGATCCCAGAGGATCAACCTTAATGACCTCTTGCGCAGAAGAATCTGAATCGGCATCGTTCGAAGAAGACGAGAAGGACCAATCACTTTCAAAGCCTTTTGTGCGTTTTTCAGAAAGCCGAGCCCTAACTTTCCCTGACGAGACATCGTTGAGAAAAGCCTCAGCTCTGGCCTCGGCTCTATCCTGGAAATCACTAAGGTCGAGCCTAAGCTTGGTTTCTGAAGGTGTTGGTCGCTTGAGGATTATTTTCTGACGCCCCCTCCCCTCGGATTTCTAGTCGCTCTTTTGCTCAGAGTATGGAGGCGGAAGTTCTTGGGTTATCTCCGGCGTCTTGACAGGCTCGTTGTTGGTAAGCTTGATATCACCATCGGCGTCAGTGTTTTGCAATGGGGTATCCGCAGACGGAGCTGGTCTTCGACGTCGAGGTACGTCAACATATCTCTCCTTGTCTTCATCACGGACGTAGCAAAGAAAGTAGGGTTCGCCACTGGTGCTCAGGGTAGCCAAAACTTCGTCCGTGCTGCGCTTGACCTCAACGTTGGAGTCGTTGTACTTGCGCCAAACATCCTGTTCAAAGTCGTGGATCCATACCCAGTAGTGACCAGACATCAGCTGGCCACGATGACAGATGACTGCGTGAAGCCGGTATGGGTTGTTCTTGAGCCCAGAGTAGTATTTCTCAAGGGCCTCCTCCTTCTCTCTAAGCTCGGATTTCATCCTCTCCCGGATTGCAGTTTCGGTATCCTTGATGTTTTGTGGTTTGGGGGGTAGTTCAACTGCGGATGTTGGGCTGCTAGTGGGCCGGCTAATCAAAAGATAATCATCATCAACCGTGCCATCAAAGTCCCAGTTCTCTTCCATAACCTCTATGCCATCAGCCATGGCACTGTCTTCTGGCGCGGCTGAACTGTCAGTATCTGTCTGCTCCTCTTGCCCGAAGCTCTCTAGGAAGGACCCAGTCGGAACGGTGCTCTCTGCTCTAGCCTTATGGACTTTGATGTCAGATATGCGGCTGGCAGTCGCCCAGCTCTTCACTCTATCTTGGAATGTCGGCGAGTCGTGGGAAGCATCCATATATCGGTCGAGATACAACGTCTCAGGGATTTCCACTGGGTTGCCGTTCTTGCTACCCATAGACTGCGAGCGCTGAATGAGAACGTGTAAGACAGGAGGTAGCGTCTTGATGGCCGTATACCGTGAAAGCTTGCTTTCTTCGATAATTTGCTGGTCAAAGTTACGGCCGAGCGCGTCATACAGCGAACATGTTCCTTCGGGAGCAGGGAACGCTGTAATAGACCGATCAAAGCTGATTTCCTTTTGGTAGGTTTTGTCGTCAAACTTCTTGGTGTAATTGACTGTTGTGACGAAAAAGGTTTCCATGATCTTTTCCAGCTGAATCCCTGTCGATTCGTCAACAGACGACGGACGTATAGCGGCTTGGAGGCGGTTGAGAATGCTGCCCATTACTTCCTCCACATCCTGCTGATCAGTGCCAGATGATCTTTTCTGGTGTTCCAAAGCGGTCAGCACCTTCTGATCTACCGTCTGGGGCTCCTCAGCATCCGTCATCTTGACATCGGAGGCCTGGGTCTCATTGGGGGTGCCATTATTTCCTTTCTCAGCGGTCTCAGCAGTCTCCGTGGTCTCATCCTTTGGCCGGATAATCTCAACCACATCATCGTCTTGCCCAACTTCCATGACGGTATCAATGACCTGATCTTCAGTTGTCGTCGAAGTCTCTACCTTCTCATAGGAACGGTCAGAATCCTCCTCGACAAGAGTCTGCGAACTGACGGTGCTAGCTGTATCAATTGGATCGCGGCCTTCCTTGACCGTTACAGTAGCCATTTCTACATCGCCGGATTCCTTAGCTGGCGGGCCTGGGGGTGGTCGAGTAGGAAGTGGTGGGGGCTTAGTCCCGGTGATCGCTTCAGCAGAGCTCTTGGTGTCATTGAGAAGAGTGTGAGTAGACAGGAGGACAGCGTTGGCCAGCCTCTGGGAAGGGCGTGTTGCCACCTTGTCCGAGGTTTCGAGACCGTTGAATAACTCCGAAAGCTCTTGTGCAACTTGGTTTGGTTAGCCAGGCATTTAATCATTTGAGGAATCTTGACGAAAATCAAGACTTACAGGCCTGAGCAACAACAGCCTCACCGCGATCCATCTGCATCTTGTTGCCACCAAGCAATCGCTCCTTGATTTTCTCATCCGTCAACTCCAGCTTGAAGTCATCATAATTGACGGCGAGATCTCTGACTGGCTTAACGGTGAAAAGATACTGTAAAAGACTGTTGAGGTAGCAGGTGTTTCCGATGTTCTCCAGTCCAACCGGCAGATCGTAGTTGGCAGCCTGAGTCGAGCCACCCATAGTGGCGCTTCCATTGGGGGGTGCGATACCATTCTGTTGTCGTAGTTCGGCAACCATGTTCTTTAGATCTGTGGAATTCGTATGCTCGGCGATCTTCTCCATGGCATCCAAGTAAGCTGTCTTGGCATCCTTGTCCTTAGCGGTTCGGATCTGTTCGTTTAGTTAGAACGATCTTCTAGATTTAAGGACAAGAGCCAGGGTAAATATTTCTGACCTTCTCCTTTACACTGTCCAGAGTATCAGGCCCAAAGCCACTCGCGTCACTCAAGCCAAGAATCTCCTTTGCGGTAGGTAGAGAGAATCCTTCCGCATATTCCATCATCAACTGAGCTGTATAGGTATCCTCGGTAGCCGCTTGTGAAATCAACATCAACATGTTTCGCGCTGTATTAGAACTGCTGGGGTCTTGTGCCACCTTTCGTCGAAATGCCGATACGATTGATTCTGCGCTGTAGCGGTTTGGCGGCTGCAGTCCAAAAAATAGCAGAGCTTCGTTTGTTAACCCAGCATCATCATTGCTTGTTTGTGTTGGGACCTGGCTTTCAAACACAGACGACTGTGTGATAGCGTAATCGGAAAGCTGCTCATCATTAAGGTCATTTGCAATGCCCATGAGTGCTTCAATCAGCTCCCTCCGCTTGGTCGGCAGTAAATCCCACTGTCTTTTGTAAGCATTGACAACAATCTCCTTGGGCTGGTTAGGCAAAATGCCCATCAATTTGTACCGCTCGATGTTAACCAAAGCGTTAGACTCCACATCTGGGACCTCGGAACATCCTAGATCGGCGTGTAGACCAGGGGTACAGAGCTCAGCAGGCTCGCCACGTTTGTGGATGATACATTGAACTTCAGCTCTCACATCCTCGATATAACCTCGGTATGTACCTAGCTCAGTAGATCCAGAGGGGGTGTCTGGATGGGGAGGAACTGGAGGCGTGAAGGATCCTCCGTCGACTCCATCTTCCATCACGTTGATTTTCTCCTCAAACTCGAGCTCTCTGAATATCGAGAAGCACCGGGGGCCAAAAAGCACAAAGAATCTCTTATTCCGCTTGGATATACTTCTTGCACTCTCCGGTGAGGTCGCCTCTAGCAAATTTTTGAGGTACGTGTTCAAGTTCATGGGAGCTTGCGTTGCCCAGTCGTCAGTTGCTGCTGCGTATCGCTCTGGATCCTGCTCTTTGGCAATACGCAGGCTCTTACGAATAGCATCATAGTCAAGTAACAGATCAATCCACCAGGAAGACATGCGAGGCTCCGAGATTTCTAGGGCGACCGAGAACGTGCATGGGGCGGCTGAGCAAGCAAAAAACTCGCAAGCAACCAGTGGGTAATACTTGGATCGTTGTTTGGAAATCTCAACATCCGACTCCGATCCCGCCCAAACGAGATGATGCCAGGGGAACCGCGCGTCCTTCATGGGCCACTGTGCTTGGCGGGGGTTGCATAACTCCTCAGAGTGTTCCTCATCCCATGACATCTTGAAGACGAAATGAAAGTGACAATCAAGACACACCGAGGATAATATCCGCGTAGAGTTGGTTGAATAACTCTGATTTCCATTTATAATAAGTCGATGGGTATGCTGCCATGCGAAAGGAAAGTCCAAATCCGCTTTTCGCGCTCGGTCGAAGAGATCGCATGTGGTGAAGCTGTTGTTCAGGAGCTCGTATATCCACCTCGAGGGGTGACATCCTAGCGATGCTGCATTTAGCTAACCAAGCTTTTCTCCTTCAGGAATTACCAACATACCTGGCCAATCTGCATTTTGGGGTATCTTCGCCTTCATGGACGTCCAGTTTCGTGATACAAATTCTTCAGGTGTTGTCCCAGGCAGAGAAGCGTACGTGCTGCCATCAAGGTCCTGATCGGACCTGAGGTCGTATCGGTTCGCCATAAGGGGCTGTCACGTCGCTTGGGTTATGTCTATCGGCCTGTTTCGCTCGAGCGCTTGTCCGTGTATTTGGCGAAGATGTTGAGCAAGGCGATACCGTACGTTGAAGAGGGGTGTCGGTTTGATTCGAGTTAAGTATTGCGGGGTGACACTTGTTAGGCTGCACGAAGTCAGGTAGTCGATAAGATAAATGGCTCGTGTAATGTAGTGATGCGGTCTGTAAGATAAGTGAATTCAGTCGGTCTAGGCAGTTCGATTGTGTTGCCTGGAGTTCGCTCGATGGATAAAAGAGATCGGCGTGGAGCTGGCTGAGGGCTGGAGCTCTAGATGATGGAATCGAGCGGGCCTCTCAAGCTTGGTATTTATTTGATCATAATTTCGTGGACCAAAACCTGGCGTTGGAGGATATTGATGCACAGCAATAAGGAACTGACTGAAAGATAACTTTGAATGCCTGCAAAAAGTCGACGACGCTCGAGATGGTGGCAACGTAGACAATCGACGATGAGCTGACGCAGTTGCTCTTGGCCAAGGCGATGCAATGATGAGTCAGCGCTCTATGTGATGCAAGGTACCTTACACTACCTACCAGAGAGACTTCAGCCGTGGAACGCGCAGACCTAGGAGGTGCCTAGTAAGTACCCATCCAAATTATTAACTCAATGCGAAACGTTGTGCTCTTGGTTTCCTCTTCTTCTTTCTTCTTCCACGTTTTTCTTTTACCAACGCTGATGCTTTGTTTGCTTCAGCTCTGAGGGCAAATCTCTTTCCCGTTTGGCTTCGGTATTCCAATGCGTAACGGGATGCCAACCGTTGATATACGTACTTTAGTAGAGTTCGAAGCAAACACCTAAACAAGAACGGGCTCGGACCTGGGTGAGCGTCATCTAATATCGCATATCCTGCTTCCAACCGCAATGTTTGTGTGACCAGCAGACGGTCAGCAAACGGCAGGCTTCTCTTGTCCAAGGCCCACCAACCCGAGGTCATTCATAAGCTCACATGCTTCGTTCCCAGCAAGTTGTACGCGTCATTGAGAGTCCATCCCAGGTATCACCAATAGAAGATATGCGGTTGTTTGCTCGGTTGATAGAAAAATTCTGGCACAGGCTATTTATGATCTTCAAATGAATGACATTTGACCTACTCCGAACTGACAGCCCAACTTAGCCTGGTATCACCGATTAAAAGTGGCATAGTTAACGTCACTCCAAGCTGACAGTGTGCCGTCACTCGTAAGCTCCAATTTCACGCATTATATCGTTGGCAAGCAAGCACTTTAAGCCCGTAGCTGTGGTGTCAAGCGTATCGTTTGCCTTCCGACCGAATTTCGCGAGGTTCAAGACGCTTCAAGGAAAACGATCTCTGTACGGGACGATTTTACTACATTTTCTAGCCCAAACATTTCTACCGCATAGAACCGAGTTCAATACTTAGTTTTAAATCACCTCCAGGTCTTCTGAAAGATTAATCAAAACTAACCAAGGCAAATATGTGCATCAAGACAGCTTCCAATATGCATCGTTAGGTGTTTCTATTGATGGGCATATATGATATACTTCTTACCCATCGCAGAAGATCGGGGTTTTCTGACCGAGTTTATGTAGAACATATGGCTTAATCGGTATAAAATTAGAATCATGTTTATTATCACTCCAGACAGCCTTGCCAACGACAATATCCCTAGTTATGTATCACCAACAACTTGAACGCAGAGCCATACACTGCCCAATCGGAATACACCTTTCCCCTGCAGATCATCCCCTCGTTTCTCGCGTCACTGCACGCCACACGGCACTAAACAAAGGTCAAAAAAAGCTGAGCGGTCGGGCGGTTAGCGCCCGTCCAACCGCAACAGTCAATTAGCCGCCCATCCATTAAGTCATATCAGAATTTCCCTTAGCCAACAACATGCCAACAGCGTGAATGACTTTGTTGGTTTAGAAATAATATGCTTCTGATGCTGCTATCGTTTCTTTTCTCAAACATGCTGAGAGCTCATGAATATGCAGAAGCAATCACCCACTTTGGCCACGCTTAGTCCGCAGATACTGCCACCATGCTGTGTTGTCCATGCATGTGGTGCGGCACCGAGCCAGGATGAACCTCCCAGGGTAGAGTGCGGAACCCGAACTACCGGATTCTTAGAGGATATCATATTGGCTGACCTCAGTTCGGCGCTTAATCTAGGCAGATTTTGTAGAGTTAGGTCGTTTGCATCCTTAATGGCCCAGTTATTCATGTTTCGTGATAATGAAATGTTGACCAACATGCATATTCCTCTTGCCATAACAATTCTTCTGCTATTTTACTAAGAAATCTGTTTGCTCACTTTATTTAGAACTGTTGGTTCTAACCACTTGCTTGACATGGAAGGTTGGATGTTCCTCGGCTGTAACTGTGATATTATGGTTTTATTGCGACAGTCTCCCAGCGATCAAGGAGTCTGACATTCCTTCCCTGTTCTGTCTACTTTTTGTTTCTCCGGTGGCTGGCCGCTCTTTTCGTTCTTTATATCCCTTGATTATGTCTAGTTGGGAGACAACGGCTCTCAGGCTGCAGGACAATGTGACCACCAGTTTAACCCCGAGCTCTTTACATAAGAGTCTACCACCATTGCCTAAGAAAACAATCAAGGGCAGGACAAAGACAGGTGTGAAAGATGTCTCCCCCAAGGATGACTCTGTTAAGACAAGAGGATGGAAACCGCTCTCGCTTTCGACGCCGATATTACTCGCTGTAATCGCTCTTACGATACTCCTCGCCGTCGCCATTGAAACGATAGCACAGCGCAGTGCTACTCAAGGTGGCCTCGCTCTCTCGCCCACCCTTGAAGATATGCCTGCATATGCCAAGTTTTGCTACCTTTACGTGCCAACAATCGTCGCTGTCTTCTACAGTATGATATGGAGTTGGATTGATCTGGATGTAAAAAGGATGCAACCTTGGTTCGAACTCTCAAAACCCGATGGCGCCACCGCCGAAGACTCATTGTTCTTGGACTACCAGTTTGATTTCGTGGCTTCAGTGCCTTTCAAGGCAGCAAAGAGGAAGCACTGGCCTGCTTTCTTCGGTGGGACGGCAATGATACTAGTGCTGTGGCTACTTACGCCTTTGCAGAGTGCACTGCTTGGAACAGAGGTTGTCACTAAGTCTGAATCAGCCACTATTGGAAACAGATCCCAGTTGATATCGTTGAAGGATCAGCTTCCGCGGCTAGATCCAGAGATACTGAATACGGGATATGCGATTGGATGGCTAGGGCAACCATTCCCGCCTTTCACGCAGCCCGAGTACACATTGCTTCCGTTCTATCTCGACAACGATCCAACACCGGCCAAGGTCAAGAGCAACTGGACAGCCGAAACCACCATGTTATCGACAGAACTCGACTGCTGGCCCGCCATAATGGAGCAAAACGGGCCAAAGAGCAAAGCCGCGTTCGACTTCCTCAGCGGCAAAGGCTGCAATACGACTGTCATATTCCCTCGTGGAACCAACTACACCATGTACTACATTGGTTATCACTCCAGTGCATATTCCGATAGATGGATAGCCAACAAAAATTGCAAGAAAACCCCAACTAATCTTCATCAGTTTTTGGCACTCTGGTCGCGGCCGGATCCTACTCTGAACATCACGGAACCCCCCGAATTCAACATATCAGCTATGTTCTGCCGCCCCGATTACTACAAGCAACGGGTAATGGCTACTGTAGAAGGAGTGACGTTGAAGGTAGTTCCTGATTCTGTTCAACCTCTTGCGCCAAAGGAAACCTTGTCAGAGCAGGAGTTCAATTCAACAGCGTTTGAGTTTCTTCTCGGGAACGGCATGGCAGAACGCCCTATCGTGAAGGACTATCCCTTTAACATTGTTGTCGAACAGCAACCTCGCCTCAACAAAAGTGGACTTACACGACCCGTGTCGAACATGGTTGGCTTTGCGCTGGCGGGAAGAGATTTACCAGTCACTGATTATTCCTCCCACGAAGTAATGACACAGGTTTACAGTGACGCCCACAAATATCTGTTCTCTGTTGCTGTCACCAAGCTTCTCACCAACGTCACACGACCGTCGAACACTTCAGCATCCGTTGAATACGCTCTGACTGGAATCGTTGCCAGTCGGGTTTTTGCGACAACCTTGGAGTCTATACTAGGTGTGGTCGCCGTATTCACTGCTTTGATACTGTGGCTATGCGGTAGAGCTCCCAACAACCTACCGGTAAATCCTTCGTCCCTTGAGCGCCACATCGATCTCTTCCGCCATAGTCCCGAAGTGCTTGAATCAATGCGACGAATGGATGGTGCAAATGAGAAAGCCCTTGCGGAGGAATTTCGGCAAGATGAATTGAAACTTTCCTATGACGAGAAATCTGGGGTTGTCAAGTTTTCCATCATCAGAGTCCTTCAAGACACTTCAGATATTGACCACCAAGACCCAGCCATACAGAAAGGATACTACGAGCCTATCAGACCATTGCCCTTGAAACGCAAGAGTGGTATTCTGTTTATCCTCTCTCTCATCGGCGCTATCGTCGGCCTATCCTATTTGAAACAGCAAGAGGCCAATCTGAACGGTCAGTTACTTCGTCGTCTTAAGAAGATTGTCCTAATATCTAGCAGGATTGCATCGTCCAACGGACAACTTTGAGGTTCTGCAGCTCCTCGAGAATTATATCCCCACTATATTCGCCACGCTGGTTGAGCCGTTTTGGGTTTTACTCAACCGGCTCTTGTGCGTCCTGCAACCGTTTAGAGATCTGTGGAAGGGAAAAGCCGAGGCTTCACACACCATTGAAGCCACTTACACATCAATTCCTCCACAGCTTGTTCTTTGGAGGGCCCTAAAGTCGAAGCATTTCGTTCTTGCTTTACTATGCGTGATGGCTCTTCTCTCCAACCTTCTCGCTGTTGGTCTGGGTTCACTCTTTAACGAAGCTCCGATGCTTGCGAATTACTCGGAGCCTGTCCAATCTACCTTTCCATCGAAATTCGATAACTCCTCGGTTTTTGATCTTGGGACATTCTTTAGCACCAATCTGATCGCGACAACGACTTATCAGGACCATTTTTACATCGCGTTAGCCAACTTGTCTTCAGGAACTACTCTACCGCCCTGGGTCTCAAAAGACTACTACTTTCAACCATATAATATCAGCGAAAGTGGTACAACCGCAACACCGAGTGATACATACCGGTTACAAACTCGGGGCTTCGGCACCAACGCTAACTGTACAAGAATACCTGCTTTCAATTTGCCTGTATACGATTCGGAGATTGTGTACTGGCAACCTGGCGGCGTACCAATGAACCAAAGCATTTGTGTAAGGGAGAATCTAATCCGGAATGCTGGCTTCAATATGCGGGAGGCACTACAATACCGAACGAGTGGACTATCGGCTTTCGAATTCAGCGATACTTTGAGTCGATCTACAAGCGTCGAGCCTTGTGACAAAAAGCTAACACTGGGATGGGCCCGTACCGGTCGTGAGGAAAATGTCAATGGCACGGTGGAAGCCACCTTTATGATATGCGACCCGGTCTTCGAGACAGCAATGTTCAACGTTACGGTAGACACCTCGGGACATATCCTTGCTTACGAAAAAGCCAGCGGCTTGGAAGGCACCTTAGGCTACAATGATTCGCAATTACACACGGACATCATGTTTCAGCATTTCAACCATCAATGGAATAAGGGAAAGGGGGATTGGCACAACGATACGCTCACTATGGACTGGATTAACTACTTTGTAGTCCTTCTTTCAGGGTCGAGAGATGCTATTGATCCATCCAAGCCAGTACCTGACCCAGAACAGCTGGCCCCTATTGTCGAGGAAGTCTACCGCCGGCTCTACGCTCTATTCCTTAGTGTCAACGAACACGTCTTCGACCAAACCTCGCCAAAGGAGCAGACCACAACTATTCGCATTACAGGGGAAACAAGGATTTTTATGGAAGACGCGTCGTTCATCATCTCAATGACCATTCTAGCTGCAAATATTATTGCTGCTATAATAATCTACTACCGGACCATGGCTTTTGTTCTCCCACGAATGCCAACGACGTTGGGCTCGATTCTAGCATACGTCGCAGCCAGTCGACTGGCAAGCCCCGGATTCAAGAATAAGCCAGGGCAAGGAGGAAGGACATTCAGTTTTGGAAGATATATTGGGCTTGATGGGGATGTACATATTGGAATAGAAACAGACCCTCACGTCGTACCTGTCCACCCTTCGTCGCTGGGAGGAAGACAGGACTTCTTCTGTAGAATGGTAAAGAAGTTACGGAGAAAAGGTGACAAGGCTGGTAGAAGCGAGACGTGGCTATGAAGTTATAAGCCTAAATTACAATTCATCAACTTCAAAGCAGTAAATTGTACGGTATTTTTTCTGATATTTTTTCTTGCAAATATCAATCTTAAAACTAAAATAAAACGTCACAAGCTAAATGTCAGTACTTAAGAGTTGATTGAAGCAGCGATTCTTGCAGATCTGACAACTGAGTCTCAACGAACAGTCAGAGAGCACTATAGTTTAAAGTATTTTTAACATAATGATAGCTTCATTTGTGTGTGAAGTAACGTTGCGCGTAAACATAATTCTATACAGTTTAATAAATAAGAGAATTGTATTCCAACCAGTCCGAAATTCAAAACGCCCCTGCCTCTTTCCATATCGCATAAGATCCTAGTAAGTGAGGCTCAGCTGGCTTTTCACATTTACTCATGACGGACAGCCCTTCGCATAGCCTTGTGGCCTCGCTTGGCAGTCATGCCAATATCCGCAGCTTGCCCAGGGGTACAGCTGACGCCTGAGGAGAGCTGTTGAGCGGCAGTCCAAGCACCGCTGGCGCAGCGCTGGAAGGTAGAACCGCCGATACAGTTCCACTCGCCCTCAGCTGTGCAAGCAGTTCCAGCGGCGAAGCCACCGCTGCCGGAACCGGAACCTGAACCAGAGCCTTCCCCAGACTTGTCACCATCTTCGGAGCCGGAGCCGGAGCCGGAGCCAGAGCCACTGTCAGGGGTCTCGGGGGCGGCAGGGGCTTGAGTAGCGGAAGGTTGAGAAGCAGCAGGTTGAGATACAGTAATGAAAGCACCTCCGGGGATTTGAGGCGCGCCGTTGGAACCATCGCCAGAAGCGAAACCAGAAGTGGTAGTGGGAGCGGCAGCGGGTTGAGTGGCTTGGGGCTGGGTAGGCTGGCCACCATAGTTGCTGGTAGGAGCGGGAGCCTCGTTACCACCGGTAGGGGCAGGAGAGTTGTTACCGCCAGTTGGGGCGGGACCTGAGCCAGTCTTGCAACCTGAGCCGGGGTTACCCCAGGCGGAAGTCTTCCCGTTGAACTTGTCAACATCGTCACCAGGGTTGGGAAACAGGAGGTCAGTATCAGGAAGTGTTTCGCAGCCATCGCCGATGTTGGCAACGAACATGTCAGGAAGGGTATCGAGGTGGTCCTTAGAGCCACCATCACCCTCGACAGTAAGAGGTGCACAGTTCATGTACATCTCACGGTTGCCGACTTTGTTAAACCACGTCCAAGCAATGGTATAATCACCGGCAGCCAGCTCCTTAGGGATTGTGTAGTCGTACTTGTAAGGATCCTCTGCATCTGGATTACCGCCCATGTTTCCTTCTTGGCCCTTAGCTGGGCAGCCTCCTTCAATAGACTTGATGACCTTCCAAACGGAGTTCTTGGTTGGCTCCTTGTCTGTAGTGATAGAGATCTGGCATGAACCACCGCCATGGACAGCTTGACCGGTGAAAGAGAGCTGCTGAGTGCTACCCTGTTTGTAGACGTTGCTAGCTCCAGAGGCGTCATAGGCAACACCCTTGCAGGGGAAATCAGAGCCATCTGCCAACAATGGACTGTTGTTTGGCTTGCCATAAGGCTTGGGGTTGGACATAAGCATATGGGCACTGGCGAAGGAAGCCAGGCTGGCGACAGTGAAAATCTTGGCAAGCATTTTGAATGAAAGAGTAAATCTAAGCGTTCCGGACGATAGATTTGTTGTTCAGAAATGTGAGATTGTCGTCAAGACAAAAATCGAGTGATATGGGTATAGGACTGAAAAGTCGTAGCTCGATTTTGGACTTGTGTGAATGAAGGGTCGAATTGCACCAGGCAATACGTGAATGTCGTCGAGACAGAGAAAAGGACTAGCCTTGAGAAAGAAAGAAGGAATGGAAATGTCGTTGAGACAATCTCACTTTGAAGGACTGACTGGAGACTTTTGAGGTCGTTGGTGAAGAAGAACGGTAACACGGAGGAAGCGACAGCGTCTTATATGGACTTGAGTTGGCTTGATGGACTGGCCACCAAAGCTCCGAGAGCAGACAGAGAGACCAGGGGAAGCCGCGAGCAGGAGAAACACTCGCGAACGGACGCGGCCGCATGCGAATTGGAGCCGATCATGGTGGACTAGAGCTCCGTAAGGTCAGGGAAGCGTCAACTTCTCGTAAACAGACACAGCCACTCAGGTTCTCTCAATGCCCTTGTTGAGCTTCGTTTCGAAGCAAGGCGAAGGGGTTAGGGCCGGACGGTTAAGAGACGATTTGCAGCAAGCGGACCATGATAGGCTGACTACAATGTTTCAAGACTCATCTGGTCACCAAACAAAAGTGTGGGTGGATTAGACCCTTGCATACCCCAGAGAAAAGACGAGGTTGAAGCCCCTGACTAGCGATTCAAGTGTTTGCAAGGAACTTGTCATGCTGAAAGAGAGAATCTGTATGGAAGGCGACAGCATGGGATCCATTGACGTCTCTCCCTTGTTCAGCTGCAGGGCCCTCGTGCCGCTTATTCAAGCGCCTCCTTTGGTTTATGAGCCAGTCAACATAACATGACTTGCAGTCGCGGTTCCATGCTGTCAGCTTAGCGTAGGCCGCCCGTGGTGGCAAAAGGGAGTCTAGTCGGTGAAGTGATGACTGAGAGAAGACTCTTCGGTTGGGGTGGGCTGTAGTGCCAGGGACTCCAGTTATGCGGCCACCAATCAGGCCTTGTCGAACCAAGCACTCGGGAAAGAGGCAGAGAGGTCGGCCGCAGAATGGGGTCTTTGAACAACCTTGCTTCCAACGTCATGCATGCTACGGGGCACAGCAGACAAAGGCTTCATTCCATGTGCTTTGATGCGTTTTGACATTCTGTCCTGAGAAATCCCACTTGAAGTTTGACCTGTACGGTGACTCGAAAGAAGGATTCACAGAATCTCGACAATCAGGGGATCGTCTGCCTCAGTGATCCGAGCTCATTGTCGAGTCAATGCATTGTTCGTACGCTCGTGTCATTCCCTGCAGTGGCAGTCCGATGTGCTGGGCCAGCCATTACGAATGTCCCGCCCTTACTGCTACCTTGATAGCGGGGTCTCGATGCCAATCAGGGGGGCGATAACAGGGATGCAAGGCTGAGCGACAGGGGTCAGACCAGCCGAGCGTGTTGAACGGGATTGGTGGCTTGAGAGTCCAGAACCAGTCGGCTGTCGCGTTACTGCCAAGACTCCGACAAGTTGTCGATTGTGAGACGAGACGACCACCAAGAGGAATTTCGTTTCGTGAAGATTCAATGACATGCGGGGGCATCCATCCCGCTTGGCCAAAGTTCGCAGGATTGTGATGGAGCATCTACCTAGCAGCCCTTAACCTTGCAGCTTGGTGCGACTCAAGAGGGTTGAGACTATCGACGGCTCAGATCCGCGCAGCGTAGACCACTGTCTCCATCACACGCTGGCCTTTTGGACGCCTGCTAGTGGGTTCCATAAGAAA